>JAQFZC010006197.1:0-12865 GCA_034695205.1 Dicyrtoma fusca
TTACACCTCCTGGTCCGTGTACTGTTTATTTAATTTAAATTTTCACCCTCCACAGAGCAACTTATGTATACAATAGAGTGAGAGAGAGAGAGAGAGAGAGAGAGAGAGGGAGATAAAGAAAGAAATAGGTGGTCACTGACTATGGTGAAAGTAAAGGTAGAAGTTACGATAACACTAGAATTAATAATGGATGGTGGTGTGTTAATGCTGAAGGGATATGACATGTTTTGTTTTAACTCTCAATAGGACCACCATACCAGACCAAACACCATGTAACGAAAGCGGTGCCGTTGAAATTGTGTCTCTGTAGCTACAGCAATCAGACTGGGCCTATACTCTATACCCAGAGCATGGGATCATTTCAGTTGTTACATTTTTGAAATACTTTCTTAGGCTGTACACGCCATGGGTTCTAAGTTCTTCTATTTTTCCTAGACTAGAAATTTTAATAACCCAAATAGAAATAATTGCCTTGTTGGGACCTATTAACACACAACTTGTGATAATTTGTGAAAACTTCCTTGTCCGGAATTGACTTTGGCGTAATATATACGATGGTTCCCGGTCGGTTAGAGAGGTAGCCATTCTAAATTGTTTACGCAACCTTTCTCTTATCGCTGTCGTGAGTTTCCTCGGTTATATGTAGTTGTAGCCTTGCCCTTTACTATTGGATTGGAATTGGAAATTCAACTCCAATTGGAAAACTCTCAACTGTCATGGTCCCATCCTGTCTTGAGCTTTGGATTGGGCTCAACTGAGTTGAATGCTAAGACGAAAGGTAAGAGGCAATTAAGGGGAATTCAACTCACTCCGCTTTAAAAATGTAGCAATTGAACATTGAATCAAAGTGCCTTTCCCATTTTCAAACTAGAAATCCAAATCTATCTCCAGGTCCCATTCACACCCAATATTTTTCCAAACCTTCTCGGAAATAAAAATAGAGGCGAGCCCACTATACAAAGCGGTGATATTCCATCGGCAATTTAAAACAGTGTGATTTTAAAAGCAAGACTTGACCATGTTTGCTATAAAATCGATAGAATTGACATGGCTACGTGAAAACAAGTATGTATGTATTTGAATGGAGAATGAAAACCAAGTGGATTGCCTATCTAATTAAAATCGTCGATTAAAATGGGTCAATTTTTGTATGTATAGTGAATTGACAATTAGTCAACCGCTATTTAAACGTTTCCTACCCAACTTTTTAAAAACATAGTTTTTAATTTAGAACCAATTTTCTTGTATTACACATCTGTGTATTTTTAGAATATCTATATAAGGTTTCCATGTTTTAAATAGTAAATGATTTTTAATTGAGGAGACCATTTTAATAAAGTCAATTTAAAAATTAAAATCAATTTTGCTTGTTCCTTTTCCTTTTGGGTAATTTACAATTGGAAGCTCTCTTGTGAGTATAGGTTAATATTTTATACTTGTCTGTTGTTGCCGAAAAGAAACCAAACCAGATAGTTTTATAATTTGTGTCAAAATGACCAGATATAATGTATTTGTGACCAGAGGGTAATTTGAATGCGATTATAGTGTCTACTGTTGTGATTACGTTGACAAAAACTGAGAGGAGGTTAACAAAAGGAAAAACGCCAAATTTTACTTCATGTTGACTAAATGTACGACTGACTGTATATTATGTAATGCCTGTGTATGTAGGTAGTGTAAATCTTACTCGTTAAGTATAAGTAATAATTAAATTTAAAATATCTAACTTATGTGTATAGCAAGGTCTACCTCTATATAGCAATAGTATATTAATTACCTTATACTTATATATATATGTATATAAGTGTGTATAGATCACTGTGAATCTCAAAGGCGTGCTCTCATCACAGTCGTTGTAGTTTGGAACAGAGCGAACACGCCAGTTGATTTTCCCAGTGTATTCCATCATTGGTTTCCTTCACTTTTTTTTTGTATCTCCCTTTCTTTCTATCATTTAATATTTTTTTTTTGTATTTATTTTTATTTATTATGTAATATAATAGATTTATGTATATATATAGCCCTATCATCCAAATGCAAATACATACAGGTATACATATGTGCATATAGATGATAGTTTCTTCCCCTACGTGTCTGAGTTTTATTTAATTTTTTAATTAGTATTAGTTTTAGAATTATTAGTATTATTATTATATCATATTCTGCTTGACTTACAATGAGGTAAATGCTTTGTTTCTTATCTTTATTTATATTTATGTGTATACATGTATATATAGTTGGCAAACTATATATGCTCTATATACATTGGGTATACTTGCACCACTTCTCCTGTGATTTTTATATTTTACGTGTAAATGTATACTGGGTAGTGTAAATTCAATTGCAATATTTTTTGGGGGGGATTTACTGCGTAGCAATTGCTTTGGGTCACAAGTTGAAGGACAAAAGCTATCCTCATCTGTTGTATTGTTGCAATAATTAGCGTGTATCGCTATTAATTTATCTCTTTTATCATTTTTTTTATCATGCTTGCATCCTTTAGTATTTTATGTACACATATTTCCAATGACTTCCGCTAGAGTAATAATAGGTGTTTGTATAGTTTGTAGTTATAATTACATTATTATATTATTATAGATAAGTAATTTTCTTGTAAAATGGTACAATGTTTTCTGACTTTAGTTTGTGTGCCGACTCATGTTGTAGCAAATACTTTTAACTACATCCTTTACGTGTGAGTGTGGGGTCTCAACTGGTGTAGTGACTAGCTACGTTCATTTTATCAAAGTTTGTTTTTTCAGTTGTATGAAGTCTACTCTTTGGGAGGGAATAATTACAAATTTGAAATCCATAAAGTCCTATTTTAAAACACAAAGACTTTCCAAAGTAAAACACAATTAGTTGCATACCTTTACAACTGTAATTGTTTTTATTTTCTACGACTAGAAATGACGACTAAAATTTAAACATTTCAACTTTCTCTCCTTTTATCTAGCTTTATAGTCTCTTCTGAATCGCGCTCATTGACTATTGACTGAGAGAGTACAGTTCTTGACTAGCTAAATGTTAAATTGACTTAATTGATGTCCTTGTTTTAATTAATCCTTTTTTAATTATAGTTTAAATATGTCATCCCTTCTTCTCATAAAATTGTAGTTTGTAGGGTCAAGGGGCGAGCAACGAGCCCTTGAGGAATTTTCCTGGAGTTTGCTATTTATATGTGTAGAACTACCGCAAATATATACTATCAACAGACTAAACTATATACATAAATACTTATTAGTACCTAAATTAAATTACGTCAATTTCAATCCTAGATACCTCATAGTTTTTCACTATAATGACTAACCTGAATATATTTGTAATATGTCTATCTTATTATTATCCGCCCTTCGTCTTTGGACTGGTTTTATGTACTGTGTGTCGTGTCGCAGATTTTACTTTAATTAACTAATTAAATCTTATATTTAATTTCGACGTCCAAAAAGCCAGTGAAATGTTGACATAATTTAATTAAATTTATGTTTTCGTTCAAAATTTACCTCCAAGTGTGTATATTTCTTGAATTTATTTTAAGTGTACTTATTTCACCTAAGGAATAATTATTAAACCTCCTTTGGGCTCTTAAAGACACCCGTATATTTGTTTATGTATATTAAGAGGACGTGCCTATACGTATTTATACTTTCACCATATAGCTAGTATACTGCATTAAAAATGGGAATACAATTTTTAGCCATTTAAAAATTCTTCCTGCCCTCATCATCATCATAATCTTTTTTAAATTGAATTTCCCGGGACCATCCTTATAGTAGTAAGCTATAACACTATACGACTTAATTATCCTTATTTGTATCTTAATCTTAGAGAGTAGTGTTACAGTAGCTATACGTGTATATATATCTTTGTAATAATTATTCACTAATGCTCGTGGTTCAAGTCCTTCCTTGAAATGAAAAGCATTTAGTTATATATGTTTATATTATATGTGTGTAATACTTTCTCCTTCGTGCTTTCACCAGCACTACAAAATGTGTTATATCTACATAGTTGTTCATAGTGTAGACTATAGTAGCCACTTTGCTTGTATTTCTAGGAAGTGGGGGTAAGGGAGAAAGAAACACGGACTGACTGACTGACCTTTTCACGAACGGGCAGGTAGACGAGAGATGGAACGAATAGTCCAGAGGACTGTTGAACACTCTTGGCACATGGACTACTCTTCCCTTTCAAAGTTGTTGACTTCATTGTTGACATACTTTCAGTAGAAGACGAACCTACACTGCATTTTCCATCCCCGCCAACTTTCACCCCTTCAGTAGACACACTTTCTCCATTGCCATCTCCTTGGAAACCCTCGACGGTCGCCTCACTTTGACTTTGGCTTCCGACCCTCTTGTCGGACTGAGATTGACTTTCGTCGAAAGTAGAAGGAACCATTTGTTCACTAGTAGCAGCCGCATCTCCATTGCTATTGTTGTTGTCTGGATTTGGAAGTGAAAATCCTTGGATTTGTATTTGCATTTGGTTTTGGTGGTTGTCATCATCTTTTTGATTTTGGCTTGTCTTGCTTGCTTTTTGACTGAGAGTAAAAGTAGTAGGAGCAGGTGGAGTCATTGCTGTGGACTCTGTAAGACTTTGGTTCGTAGTAGTATCAAATTTATCTTCGTCAGAGGAGCACGAGAGGAGAAAGCCCTGCATGAGATAGTTTCCTAGAACACCTTGCTGTGGAACAGCACGACCTTGAGGTAAAGATTCTAATTCCATATTATTCCATTTCCGTAAACTCTGTCCTTCTAGACATTGTCGTTGCAGTTGTAGTTGTTTTGGACGCAGGCTTTTACTACCTGTCAACATTTCATTCTCGTTGTCTGTAAACTTATTCCAGGATGACATCAGTCTGCTCACACCAGCTAAAGCCCCATCTTCAACTTTCCCACTTTCACTCTGAAAAATATACATAGTATTCTCATAAATCATAGAAACACAGGTAAGCAAATTCAATCTAGTAGTTTTCTTGTAATTCAAAAAAAAAAGTTTGAAAAGCCAGGGTGAAAGTTGCGCTTTCTTTTTTACCTGGCTTTAGGAGTTGTGCATAAAATTAGAAAAAACACCAAGGTAAATACAGTAGAAGTTGTGATAGTGTCGAGAAAATAGTGAAAGCTAATTTCGTATTTTTATTATTTCGCGCTTTCTTCAGCTTACTCATAGAATAATAAAAAGATGAGCAGAGTGAAATAATTGCACGTATGAAGCAGACTTGTTCTATTTTCCTATATGCTCCTTAGCTTTCTCCAGGGGACATTTTAATTTAATTTTAAATTTAATTGTAGCTGTTAAGACTAGACTTTGAGAACCCATCTATTTTTCTTTACTGCTCTTTAGTTAGAGGGGGAAAATAGAAAAAGTACTACAAGAGCCAAACAGAACCAAACCAGAAGTAGTTCATTTGTCATATTTATTATAGGATCAAGTGCTCATTGAATTCATCTTGAAAATTATTATGAAATTCCCTAGAATGAGATTATAGATGGTTCAGAAGGGAAGGAGAAAGTACAAAACTAGCAAAGTGGGAAATCGTAAAGAAAGGAGATAAAGTTGAAAATTGTTACATTAATTTTCATAACTACCCAACCCAACCTAAAACTTAACTCCCCAAGCTGTATGTAAGTTTACTATTTTACTCGTCGTTGTCTCCTTAATATTAGCATTCTGCTTTCTCTCGTCCCTTCCCCACTATATACGTAGCACAATGCTTTTCATCAACCCAATTGGTCCATTATCCTTGTTTTATGAATCTTCATGTCCCTTTCTCCTTCTAATAAATACTTAATTGTCCTCAGCTTTCTCCCATATATGGAATGTTACAAAAACATATAAGGTAATGAATGAATGAATGGCTGTGTAATGAATCTCTCAATGGTACTAGGTAAAAGTCTCGGGTCCATGGTGAAAGTAGCAAAATGAAAGCTAGAGAAAGTCGGTGAAAGTAGTCCGAAGTGTAGAGTGTAGTAAGACAACTCTAGTCACTATTAGAGAAAGCGTGAGGAAGGTGTTTGGGAAAGTACCAGTAGACCCATTGCGCTTTTGAGAATGGGAAGACGAAGAAAAGAAAGGAGAGGAAATTGTTGGTTTAAACGTGTGTGTGTGTGAAAAGGTTCACATATGGATGGAATTGGAAGGAAAAGTCAGCCTGTGAATGTATCTATACATATGTACGTGGGGATGCTATTCCTAAAGACCCAAGAGGTTGACTTGAATGTTTCTGAAATCCAATTAGGTTCATATTGAAAACTGTTTACACTGTGAATAGGACACCATTGAAAAATAAAGACACTCTTGGGTCCCATAGGCTCACTTAAATTTCTACACTTTTCTTTTCCCTTTGTAATTTTCAGTGATACTTTACTTTCTTCTCCTTTCTCCTACGTTCACTTATTTTTTATTCTTAAAAACTATACATGTTTTAATGCGAAACAACTATTAAAGGTGCAAAATACTCTATCTGCGCAGTTTAGGAAAGCAAAACACTACTCTGATGGATAATATCTAGACAAATTTGCTGAACTTATTTTGGAATTAAAAATACTAAAAAATCAGGATAACGTATTTTATGTATCCATTCGATTTTCATTCTGCTTGCACTTTGAACTTTCTTTCCTTACACAGAACAAAGTATGAGCCAAATATACATTTTACTCTTTCATTGTACATATTACGTTTGTTTATACTAAGTCGATACAGTTGTAAGAAATTACATTTTTTAAAGACGATACAAACAAAGTTTCTAGCGAATTTAATTTCGAAATAATAGAATAAAACCCTGGAGTGAAAGTAATTTTAATAAAGACAGTACTTCAGCACTTACATGATAGCCTCCACGAAGGATGGTAGAGTGATGGACACGATTATGGACGACTAGTTTTTGGTACTGACTACTTTGGAATTTACATTTACGACATCGGAAGTTCTTGTTGTTGGTACAAGTAGGATTTCGTCTTACACTGCCACCCCCACCCCTACTACTATCACCTCCGCCACTAGCCCCTCCATGACGATCATTCTGATGTGTTTGCTGGATGTGCGTAGAGGCCTCCTCCCGAGTTTTGAATGTCATGTTGCAGTATGAGCAACGGAAGCTACTAATCTTGCCAACTTTCCGTTTTTTACTTTCACTGCTACTTTCTCTTTCTTTTACCTTCAGCTTTTCTGCAGCTGCAGCAGCAGCCATAAGCAAAAGAGTCTCCTCACTCTCAGCTTCTGTTTCATTTTCGCAATAGTTTTTATTGTATAGTGGTTGATTTTCTATTAGATGTGATTGTTTTTGAAGCTTTTTACGTCTATTTTTCCCTCTTTGACATTCTTCAATTTCTTCTAATTTTCGCCGACTGCTCGAAATACAATTCGGCATGGTCAAGTCCTCCACGCCAGGCTCCGTTTTAATTATATGCCGAGGACTTTGTGAGGAATTTTCGTCATAGTCGGGGTCATTGACTTGTCCTTGGTGATTCAAACCAGCTCTGGCAGACTCTAAAGCAGCACTATTTGCCGCAGATTGTTTGAGTGCCCAGTATAAGCTATCGCCAGAAGTGCCAAGGGCTCCATTTAAAACTGGGAGGGCGAGAGCTGAGAAGGGTGCGTGACCCCCGTCACCCCCTGTGGAGCTTTCACTCGTGGGGGGTAGAAAGGGGAGGAGGTTCATTGACCTCGAGGATGCTGAGGATACAGGGGGTGTGAAGAAGGGGGCGAGTACGCCGGACATTTGATGGCTAATTAAATGCTGTTGGAAGGACTCGACAGTGGGCAGGGAGTGGAAGCACATGGGGCATTGGAATGTGTTGGCCCCTCCTCCGGGGGTTGCACTCTCACTGCTACTGTTTGTGGGGGGTGTTTGTCTGGACTGCTGCTGTGACTGTTGCAATTGTTGTAATTGCTGATTTTGTGGACTTTGTTGATTTTGCGGGGGTGCTAGTGGATTTGCAAGCCCCGTATGTGTTCGCTCATGGGCATAAAGATAGACCAAAAGGGATGTTGTGAAGGGACAGTATGCACATCTGTACAGTTTATTGGAGCCACCCTCCATCTTTTGAAAGAGGAGAGACAGGGGGTCCAGCATGGTTGCCCCTCTTTGGCTGTCGCCGTAGCTTAAATTTGAACCAGTTGCCGCTAAAATTTGACCCCCCAAGGGATCTGCCAGTTGACTGGCGTGCTCTTTAATGAGATGAACTTTCATTACCTCCATATCCTGTGCAGTGAAGCCACAGAGGGCACATTTGTTACCGTTGGAGCCGTTGCTTGTGATGGGTAGCCCGCCAATGCCACTTCCACCCCCCGAGAGGGTGTGTTGACTCGATTTTTGACCTGAGGGTTTTTGGCTTGAACTTTTTCCCGATTTTGAATTTGCACTTCCCGAGCCAACTCCACCACCGCTATTCCCACCCCCACTACTGCCACCTCCAGACTTAGACCCCCTGCTTCTTGAAGAGTGATGCTGAAGGGTTTTCTCTATAGCCTTCCACCTGTCCTTACCCTCTTGGCCATGGTCCGTCATGAGATGTGTTTTGAGCCACTTGGCACTTCTAAAACGCCGTCCGCAAAACGGACAAACTTCCGAGTAGTGACAGTAGTAACGGTTCTGCAAGTCCACCTGACTATTGGCAAGAAGGGGGACGAGGTCACTCCCCGAAGATGCGTTAATGGTTGCTAGACTGAGGCTATTATTTAAACTACTTAGACTCGGCCTGTCTTCAGACAAGGAAACTGACGTTGATGAGGGGGTTAAAGACAAGGGGATTTGAGGGCCGGGTGTTGAGGGGTTCGGGGGCGACGGACCGTCCTCCACTATCCCATGAGTGTTCTGCTTATGCACTTTTAGAAAGTATTTCGAGCAGAGCTCCTTGTTGCAAATGTCGCACGTGACCCCGCCAAGTCCAGTCGAACTCTCAATGCTGATTCCGTGCATCTTAAGCATGTGGGTTCGCATAAAGTATTTGTTGCACAGCTCCTTATGGCAGATAGTACAGTAGCTGCGACTTAGCGAGGGGGAGGGTCTCTTAGCCGCCTCCGCTGCCGCCGCTTTACTTGCACTGCTTAAACTTAAACCCCCTGCTCCGGAAATACTCCCACCGCCACTACCACCTCCGGGCTTCGGTCCCGGAGTTAAAAAGGAGGAGGAAAGTCCAGCTGTCATATCAGATGGCATTTTAATTTCCAATTTATCACCTTTGGAATGCTGACCCTGAGATTGATGCTGACTTTGACCTTGACCTTGGCTGGAGGTGGAGGAGGTTGAATTTTCGTAGAGGTCATTTAATTTCTTGGAGCTCAAATTTCCAGTCCCAATGGCGGTGTCTGGAGACTCGGATTTGATGTCAGCATGGTAGTGCTGGATGTGTTGCTGAAGAAAGTAGGTGGAGTAGAATTCCTTTGAGCAGATGGGACAGATGGAGGCGGAGCTATTGCTTTGAATGTTAATGCCAGCTACGCCCCCGATGGCTGGACTCGACCTTTGACTCCTTCCCCCGCCTAAAGCTCCCCCTTCACCCACCCCCACAGGGGGAGGGCTCCAGGAGGCGGCTGCTGCCGCCGCTGCAGCAGAGGACACACGATTCAGCTCCATTATCATCGTCTGGAGTCGCCGAAGATCGTCCGAGTCGGAGGTCGTCTCCGCCTCCAGCTCCTCCTCTTCCTCCAAGTCCTCCTCCTCGTTATCTTCCAGCATATCGGCGTCTTCCCCTTCCGAATTGGGTCCTGGGTTAGTTATGCTTTGATTCTGAAGGGGGTTACTTTGAGGTTGAGTGGGGCTCCTTTCACCCCCCGATTCCCCGTCGGAATTTTCCTCCATTTTAGTTACTGCCTCCGCCGCTGCTGCTGTGATGTCAGCCATGTCATCAGAATGGCTCTCTGGGTGAAAGTAAGACTTGTGCATGCGCAAGAGGTAAATCGTTTGAAAGGAGCGATGGCATTGGTTGCACTCGTAGTCAGGCTCTTGCTCCGCCCCTTGTTGCTCCGCCTTATTGTTGTTGTTAGCCCCCGGAGGGTTTAGTGCATCCTCATATGGACTCCCTTCGTGGTCATTCTCGTTCTCGTTATCGTTTTCATTGTCTGGGTCTCCAAGCTCCTCCCCCTTGTCCGTCCCATCCAAGGGGTGGTGACCTTCCTCGAAGATGTGGGTTCCCATCGCCTGGAAGGGGAGCAGGAACGGCGGAAAAGTCGGGAGGAGGAGCCTGTGTTTCTTCGTCATATGTGTCCGGAGGAGAGACTTGGTTGAGAATTCCCTGAGACAGAACTGGCAAGTGTTCTCAGTCATTGTTAGCCCCACCCCCAGCTGGGGGAGGGAGAGTGGGAGTGGCATTTGGAGTTGTTGCTGCATGTTCTGCTTGGATATCCCTTCCGGGCTGCTATTGGCTCGGATATTGTGGATGCCACTCCCATTTGAATTATGCCCCACCTCCCCCTCCTCCACGCCCCCCGAGGACTCCTCAATGTGCTTGGCCACCAGTTCCAAGCCCAGGCTTTCTAGTTCAGAGCCAATCATGAGAGGCAGCCCCGCCTTGTCCCCAATACCGTTAAAACTAGTTGGAGGTCTGCTTCCCTTGGAGCTTCCCCCGGAGGGGCGAACAGTTGCGGGTGTTGTGGCGGAATTACTGTTGCCACCGCTGCTCCCTCCGCCTCCCTCCATGGCGATTCCGTGTATCTTCGCCCTATGCCTCTTAAGGAAGTACTTGTTGCAAAATTCCTTCTGGCAAAGATCACAGAAAGACTCCTTCGTCTGGGAGCCGTTGCTGTTGCCGCCCCCCTTACTCTCCAGGGATAGGGCTAGCGACAGGGGGAGGGGCACACTGCCTTCACTTTTTATATTCAGAGAGGGGGACGCCCCTAGCGGTGTATTAGGGGCGGAAATCCCTCCCATTGCGGTAGTTGTGGTTGCAACAGGAGACTGCTGCTGCTGTTGTTGTTGCTGACTTTGCTGGATTTGTTGAATTTGCTGTTGTTGCTGTTGTAATTGCTGTTGTAATGGTTGCTGAAGGGGGTGTGGCATTGCGGCGCAAATCATATTAGCCGGCGTTGCAGACAGAAACTGGGAGGATACACTAGACGGTGAGGAGATGCTGAGGGCCGCTGCGGCGGCCGCCATCACTTGACTTGGCGGCAAACTTGAAACGGATGTAATGGGCCCATCCGAATAGACGCCGTGCTTGTTGGCTTTGTGAGTTTTGAGAAAATATTTGTTACAAAATTCCTTGTTACATAAGTCACAGTATGCCTCCGGGTTGAAGATTCGATGGGGTGGTATATTTTGGAGACCACCCCCTCCACTTGAAGTGCCTCCTCCTGAGGGATTAATGGAGCCCCCGCTGATAGTGTTGCCACTGCTGTGTTGCTGCTGCTGTTGAACGTAGCCTTGGGGATTATTAGAGCCCGCGGAGGAATTGGATGTTGGGGTGTTTGACCCTGGGGGGTTATTGGGGTTGGAGGTAGCTGTCCCCTGAGGGGTTGAAGGGGCCTGGGGAAAGAAACTAAAGAAGGGGGAGGAGCTAATGAGGGGGAAGAGGGCGGGTGAAAATGACGGATTCAAATTGCTACGCTGCAAGTCTTTGGTCCCTGAGGCAGCTGCGCAGAGGTCAGTCTTGGAGTCATTTGCATGGGCGGCCGCCGCGGCCGCCAATTGTTGCATTTGAAACTGCATGTGAAACTGCTGCTGTTGTTGTTGAGAGAGTTGACGGCCCAGAAGTCCTTCGTCATCATTGTTATCGTCACTGTCATTATTGTCCTCATTCTCGTCGGATATTTTGGACGAGGACAAATTCAGTGGACCTTGATGACCTCGTCTTGACCTCACCGAACGATTTTTGCCCATTCCCTTGGAGGATTCCTCCATTTCTTCGTAGGTAAATTCATGGGATTTTCGCTGCTGCAGTTGTTGCTGTAATTGTTGTTGCTGAGGGGGGTTGTTGTCAGTGTCCAAGAGTCCGAATTCCGAGGCGGGGATTCGAACGGGGCGGGACTGCTTCCGTCGCTTTTTATTCCCGCCCGAAATATATGTGTTGTCGGGGGAGGTGTCCATTTCTCTGTCATAGGAGGAGATGGAGGGAATTTTCGGATGACCTTGACCTTGACTTTGACCTTGGGCGTATGGAGGCCAGTGTCCTTCTGAGGGTGGGAGTCGACTGTCCTCATGTCCACTGTCAAAGCTGCTGTTGGAGTCGCCGTGACAGGGTGGGTGGTCAAGGTCGTTGTCAGGGTCATTGTTGGGGTCATGACCTTGGTGAAGGTTGTGTTGTAGCTGCTGCTGTGTGTTGTTGTTGTTGTGGGATTGTTGTTCGGAGGTGTGGAGAAGTGTAGTTGCATGGAGCCCGCCTGTTGGCCCACCATTGAGAGTTGCCGTGGCTGTTGTTGCCATCACCCTTCGCGCCAGCCCAGAGGAACCTTCGTGGCGGAGACCCACTGCGGCGTCGAGCGGTCACACGGCAGGAGCTTCACGTAGTTCAGCCTCGTTCCCTGCAAATCCATTAACATTTTGGTTCCTTAATCAATTTGCTACACAATTCCAATGAACCTAATTCAGTGCAGATTATATGTACACTATTATATCTAAAGCATGGTAGGCCATTAAGACCTTGAAAATCACAAAATTTCGCCTTTATAATCGAGTAACTAACAAGTTTAGCCCTTTATTAATAATTAAAATTCCCTTATAACATTTCGTCTGTGTCCCAGTCTCAGCTTAAATGCAATATGTCCCAAGTCCTTATAATGAAAACTATCATTATGTGACAAAACTAGTAAATGGCTTTTTTTCAAAACAGTCAAAACTAGTAAATAAAACTTTTTAAAAACAGTCAAAACTAGTAAATGACACTTTTTCAAAACAGTCAAAACTAGTAAATGACACTTTTTCAAA
>JAQFZC010006198.1:0-12862 GCA_034695205.1 Dicyrtoma fusca
ACTCGTGGCAACCAATTCATTTTCTGGATCTATTTTTCAAGGGCTTTCCAATGATGTATCATATGTGGGTATAACTCAATTTTTAATTTTTTTCGTAAACTATAGGAGAGAGTAGAAATAAAATACATATTGATAGCTATGCGCTTAACCTATTCGAAACTGACGCACCATGAAAAGACTGCTTTTAAAAAGTGTTTTGAATTACATATTACAAATACGCTTTACAAAATAGTAAAAACTAATAATTAACATTTTCAAACAACAACCAAGAAATTAACACTTTCAAAAAATCAAAACAGGGCAAAACTGGAAATTACACTTTTCACGAACATTCAAAACTACTTTTAGTAAATAACATTTTTTCAAAGGCATCAAAATAAGAAAGATACATTTTTGAAAACGCGTGTTAAACTAGATAACGGTTTCAAAAAGGTTAAGGTAATAATGTCCTTGCATTTTATTCTCATACACTTTAGGATACAAAAAAAATGCAATTTTATTCCTGTGGAAATACATAAGCATATACTACAAAAGAAAAAGTTAAAACGTTAAAAGGATCATCTTTTTACAATTTACAGTGCAATAAATTGGATAATACTGTACCATCGCCTCGTTGAACTAAGAAGCATTTTTGCGTAAGTTAAAAGCAATGTACGGACGATCATCCCAAGGCTACCAGTCGAAACAACGCAACGTGGAGGAAAATCTGTGTTTGCCAAAGCCAAAGCCAAAGCCAAAGAAGATAATTTTAAAGATAATAAGGTAAATGCCTTCTATCTCTCAAGAGCATAAAGAGCATTCGAGGTACCTAAAAAATAGTGGATCTTCTACGTAGGCAACACACCCTCCATTTCCTCGCATCTCATTGGCTCATCCCTCGTCACACCTCTCAATCCCACAGATTTACACAGATGCTCTCGAAATCACTCGAGATCGAAAACAAGCTTTGGCTCTGGCAAAGACGAGGCAATAAACAACATAGGCTCTCCGTACTTAAACACGTGTACATACTATTAAACTGGCTAAATATTAAATGAGCAAACAAAAATATTTAAATGCTCAGCGTCCATCGATGCGATGCAGTAGGACAGAGAAGATCATAGCAACGTACATACTCATACAAGTTGATAATAAAGATAAAACAGATCACTCAGATCACTACTTAAAGCCACAGTGACAGTGTCAAAGGGGCACTCTGCCATCCAGCATTTAATTCCAGTGAACAAATTATTATTATTTCCAGTTGCAATCCAAAAATCCAAACACACTTATAAGCTACATACACTGAGTGTCAAGTAAGTCTAATCTTTGTCACTACATAATTTAATTTTAATTCTGTATGTACGTAAATAGTAAATTATTTTGGAGTGTTTTCTACTGGGTTAGCTCAATTTTGTTGTTTTGCGAATTTTTAATTTTTGCACGTGGAAAAACCAAGTGCTTAACACTATGACTCAGGCGTTGAAGTTGAATAGGATTACAAGTGCTAAGAAATTTCAAGTACGTTGTAGATAAATGCTAATTAACGGTAATTACGATCACAAATACTGTAACACGAGTGCATGCTAACGATAAGTAAATTTAAATTACCTATGAGCACATGGTAAAACATAAATAACTTGCCTAATAGACTAGTATGCGCTCAAGCTGTGTAGTTAACCGAAATTGTTTTTTCATCCAGGATATATAGGTTTAAAAAATATTGAAATTAACAGGAAAAAGGTAATAAGTAGATAGATAAGTACATAGGTAGTAGCTACCACTTTTAACCTATTCGCAACTGGGAAACTACGGAAAAAATGCTTTACAATTAAAAGTGTTTTTTCTAGTAATTAACTTTTCAAAATAGTCAAAACTAGTAGGTAATAACATTTTCGAAAGCATTCAGAACCAATAGCTATAAGATTTTGAAAAAGTTCAAAACAGTAAATTAACGTTTTCAAAACGAGGTAAAACAAGAACACCTTTCAAAAAGGACAAAAAACAAGAAATTAACATTTTTAGAAAGATGTAAAACAAGCAGTTACCACTTTCCAAAAGGTCGAAACAAGAAATTAACACTTTTAAAAAGATATAACACAAGAAATTAACATTTTTAGAACGATGTAAAACAAGCAATTACCACTTTCAAAAAGGACAAAACAAGAAATTACGATTTTCAAAAATGTCAAACCAAAAGAAATAAACACATTAAAAGAGATATAACACAAGAAATAAACACTTTAAAAGAGATATAACACAAGATAGAAAGATGTAAAAACAAGCAATTACCACTTTCAAAAGGGTCAAAACAAGAAATTAACACTTAAAAAACTGCAAAACACTAGATAGATAGTAGTACCGTTTCGAAAAGGTTAAGTGGGTGAAGTTAGTCTGTCTGTTTTCCTTACCTATTTCTGGGAATTTGCACGGATTCATTTTCATTTAATCTGTTAGTGAACATTTCCCATAATTTAGGTAGGTGCTATTATTGTACAGTGAATCATACCGCATTTAGTATGTATTTGTAATTTATTATTATTTTATTATTATTATTATTAATAATAATACAAGTTAAAGACCGCTGCTGTAGTCTGCCTGTAAAGCTGTCGTGATTTTCCTGCAATCTGCTCTCTGCATTAGGTAATAGTCTAATAGTACTTAGAATTAATTACAGTCTGACTGTATAGCATACCGTAAATGATCGATTAGTTACCGGGTATTAAATAGTTTCCGGTTTCAAATAGTTTCCGGGTTTATAACATGTAAATCATAGGGGAGCCAAACCAGTTTTATGAATTAGTTTCCGGGGAAACTAATCGATCATTTACGGTAGCATTAAATACGTCTTAAATCTGCGCATTGACGTTATTAGGCAGGCCGTGTTTTTGTTTCCCTTTAAATCTTGAATGCTCAAGTGGCACATCAAAATTGGTTGGCTTCCAAATTCCAATTTACAATTCAGTACACTTTTGACTTCTAACTTCTATTCATACGCCAAATAATCTCGGGGACGGCTCACTTTTTCGAGTTGACCGAAAAGTTAACTTTTGGAACAGTTGCAAAGAAGTATCCGTACAAGTCACACATTTATAGGTATTTACACAAGCACAGACCTATTAATACACAGTCAACTGTAGTGTAAGTATTTATTAAAATTATTAATAAATATCCAAATAAAAACGCTCAGGCATTGGTTTATAAAAATAAAACCGCCTGCCACCTGCCACAACTACGTACTTCACTGCACTTACCTGAAGACTGCGAAAACTGACTCGAAAGTCGACAGTTGACAGTCAACAGTGCATTTTGTTTGACTTTCAAGTAATTACTTTGGTTACACATAATTAAAATAAATATTAATTTACCTATAATTACCTATTTATTAGTAATAGGAAGTTGTAAGTACATAATTAATAGCGGTAGACGTTCATCAAAACCCAAATTCTTCGTCTGTCAAAGGTCACCGTGCAACCCTCCCCTGCATTTGAAGGTACTTTTATTTTAAAACGAATAGTAGTTTGACTATAAATTAGTAACTATCGGTTGTCGGTTATTCTTACTTTTTGAATTATTTCGCAAAATATTTTTCGTTGTAATTATGTGCTGCCATGTACCGTAAAATTGTCATTGTTGCCCCATCATGGGCTGAAGTTAAAGAGACTGACACGTGTCTTGACTAAAAATGAGGTTTTAATGACTGAGATTAAAATCAATTATGCGTGTGCGTCTTTCCTTATAATATTATACATTATAAGAAGTTGTTTCTCGGTATTTTGTCTCATTGACTGACTAGGAAGTTTGGCATAGTTGTTAGTCATTAATCAGTCATCAGTCTCATCAGTTTTGTTTATTATTCTTGTTATTGTTTTAAGTAATTATTTTATGGTTGTATCATGCTGTGGACATTCTAAGTCGGTTCTATTTCATCAGTTTGTTCTTTTGTGTATGAATGAAATTAATAAAAATATCCGCCTAGCTTTATTAAAGGATTAAATCGGGTAGACTTTGGACCCCCTGAACCCAGCTCGATCATTGATCATTCATTACTATCGTGTTTAGTACTGAAACTGAAATCAGAACCAGAAGTATCATGTAGCTATTTTATCATTATCATTTATAGGGTCTTTATTACTTTATTACTACCGAATAATACTCTCTAGACAAGCTGCCATCACTATTTTATGGATAGATAGTATAAAGAAGTAAATTAGGTTACATATGTGTTTAATTAGATCAGATCAGATTTTATGGCACTGTGTTAGGCACAAGCTTAAACTTTTATTGTTGGGTTTTAATTCTATTTTACTTTGTAATAAAACTCTGGCCGCATCGCCCATCAGAAATCAGAATAAAGCAGAAGTAAAAATCGAGTACATAAACGTGACTTTGCTGGGTTGACATTGAAAAGGAAATGAACTGTCGAATTTCTATTTGGATTTCTATTTTCGGAAACTGAGAGGGCCGCCTAATAATCTAAAAATAAAAATTATACAGATACACGGTCTTTACTCTCGAGGGCTGGACGGCAAGGTATTATGTACTAGCACTAGCTAATTTTATTTCTACATTTATTTTGTTGTTTTTGTTGGTGTTGTTTGTTGCTGTAGCCGTTCATTGAGTGAAGGGAGCATTCATAAATAAATTAAAAATACCAGATACGTGCTTTTGACTGTTACACATAGGTTATAGGTAATTACATTTAAAAGGGTAAGGACGAGTGCAGTGTAAAATGCAATTGCGCATTGCAGGATTCCTTCAAAAAGTAGGTCAAAGGTGCAGTTGGTCTGTTATTGTTTGTTATTTTGGTGTCGATGCATCGCTTTTGGCGTAAATTGGGTTTCTTTCCTATACTTTTAATTTATAGTATAAGTATAGGTGAATATTTATATAGTATAGCATCGTGTCAGAAAATGATTGGATCAAGTAGGTGACGGTGACTGTGACTGTGTACTAATTTGTAACTAAATTGAGTTTTTTTTAAAGGTAGCACATGGCAAATCTCACCCCATTTTTTTAGTATAAAGTTTAATCGCTTTTTTAAGTTTTTTTTTAGGCATTTCAAAAAATAACGACGACAGTCGACCCTATAGCTAGGTATTATTTGGAAGGTGCCATATACGGGGAAATATGAGTGCTAAGGAAGGTCTTAAGAGTTTACGACGTAAAAATCGGAAAATCAATAATGTTGACCTAGTTTTTGTTTGCTGGAGAGTTGCATCGAACAGCTGAGCTGACAGTTTTGCCATTGCAGTGTAATATTGCAATTGCAACACAAAAATAGGTGCCTGCATTCTGCATACTACTTTTTTTGTATGTACCTCGGTTTCGGTAGGTAAATTCATTCATTCATAACACTTAGGATTGCTCAACATTTATTTCTAAATACTAAATTGCACAAGAAATCCCGTAATCCCTTCGTTTTCTTCATTCGGATAAAATAATTTGATTTCTTTTGGTCTCAGTGGAAAATAAATTGGTAATAAACTGAGATTTTTGACAGAAACAGAAAGCATATTGCAAAATTATTGCAAATTGTTAGTGTCTTGGTTCTGTAATATCTTTTTTACCTACCTATGTATTTTTACTTGCAAAACTAGGAGCTGTTGTAATAATAAAAATATGAATATTTTTCTGCCTTGTGGTATTACTATTACTATAAATTCTATTAAATTAAATTAGCTAACCCACTGCGCCGTTGATTGAATACAGATATGAGAAACATCATATCATGAAATCACAGAAGGATTGTATTAAATTGTAATTTATTGTGATTTAATTACATTAAACATTATTTTGGTGAGAGGTTTCTTCGTTCATACCTGGTTGGTAGGTTCATAGTTCATAGTCTAATGTTCACAGTACATATAAGTATCTAATCAAATATTATTACAATTCAAAAATATTAGTTTGCATAAATAACAGTGTAAAGGTTAAAGGGTTAGTTGTCAATTTTGCTATCTTGTTGCACATATCTCTATAGATTACCGTTGTAATATTGTAATGCAAGTTCTTGCAACTGAACTCGAATTTTTCATTTTTGACAGCGTAATTGAAGATATAGACAAGAAACGAAGAAATACATAATTAGAAGGTTTAGAATTAAATTTCATATTAACTATGGTTCATATTAAAATTACTTATGTCATATTCTTCGTTATTCATTTTTTTTAAATAAAAAACTTCGTTTCTAGTTGGGTTTTTGGGTTTGTTTTGTGGTTTATTCCTTAAATTCTAGTAAGTTCGAAGTTTCAATGTGAAGGAACCGGAAATATACGCCTGCCTGCTGGAGGGCAATTTGCTTTTTGTGTAGAGGACCTGTACAGGTGTTACCGTAATTCTCCAAACAGCACCAAAGCCCAAGGCTAGTATGTACATAGTATCAATAATTGATTAGAAATAGGTATTTTACTGCTGTTAGTAAAATATTAATTTAAAAAATCAACTTTTCCAAATATCAGAATAAATATACATTTCATACTATTATATTGTTTTGAAAATTGTTCTCTCTTTTGATTTAAATACTAATTATAAAAATAACATTTTGCCTCCTTTCCGTTTTTAATAAAGTAATGTAAGTAACTTAACCTTTTCGAAACAGTAATTTATTTAGTTTGAAATGTTTTTGAAAACCGTGATTTCTAGTTTCGACCAATTTGAAAACGGTAATTTCTAGTTTTTTGACCTTTTGAAAGTGGTATTTACTAGTTTTGACCGTTTTGAAAAAGTATTACTTACTAGTTTTGACCATTTTGAAAAAGTATTACTTACTAGTTTTGACCGTTTTGGAAAAGTGCCATTTACTAGTTTTGACCGTTTTGAAAAAGTGTTATTTACTAGTTTCGGCCTTTTTGAAAAAGTGTTATTTACTAGTTTCGGCCTTTTTGAAAAAGTGTTATTTACTAGTTTTGACCTTTTTGAAAAAAGTGTTATTTACTAGTTTTGACCGTTTTAAAAAGTGTCATTTACTAGTTTTGAACACTTTGAATGAGTACATTTATAGAATTAAACACTTTTGTAAAGCATTCTTTCCATGGCTCCCCAGTTTCGAATAGGTTAAATGCAGTATTTGGTAGTTTAGAATGTTAGAACAAGAAAAAGTATCAAAATAAGATTTTTTGCCTTTTTAAAATTAATTGGAGGTTTACGGTACGTCTGTGTGAGAGCCCGCATGTTGAACTGAGCTGAGATTCGATTGTGCGTTCGACTGACTGACTGAATTGAATACGTGAGACGAGCTTTTGCTTCGGTGGTTAAAACTCTCGCCTTCCGACTCGTTTCTTTCTTTTCCCAGCCAACCGTGCTGAGTGGCAGTCAGGCTGTTTGCGTTCAGTCCAGGAACTCCATACGACGTGCAATTCTCTGAATTTTGGAATCATTTATTTCGTAGGATTTTAACTCACTTTTAATAACTGTGCAGTTTAAATAGTGTACGTAATTTATTTTAATTAATATTTTATCTATAGATTTGCGACACACAACTACTGTCAACCTTTTACCTCCGGAGATCATGGCTCTCTTCTTGAAACAGTCGACGCGAATTTTGTAAGTTTTTGACTATAATTTGTAATTTGTAATTATTTCATAGTCAATTTCTATTGATTCATAATAATTTCATAATTATTTTAATTATTGATACTCGAGGGATTTAAGTCAGTGGCGATTTAATTAATTTGGTGTCGACGTTTTATTTGAATGGCGATTTAATTAATGTTAACCGTCAACCGTTGACCGTCGCCTGGTCCATGCGTTAAGTATTTTTATTAATTTTATTACTAATAATTAATGGCAATATTGTGTTTTTTCAGTCGCACCATCAATACCAGATTGCTTACCATATCGGCAAGTCCCAGAATAGCCAATACTTTACCAAACAAAGTAAGTTCAATCCATTAGTTTCATTTCAATTAAAAATTTAGAACGCAAAATGCATACAACTGACAACATTATGATTTAACTAATAATGATTGCCAATGCTTTCGGCTTTTATCGTTAATGAGGCTGACTGAATGACTGACTCTGTTACCTGTTTTGTGACGTAGGTTACCAAGTTTATCGAGGATAATGCAGAGAGAAGTAAGCCGACGGACATTCATATTTGCGATGGGTCAGAGAAGGAGTTCAATCATATTATGAATAAATTGCAAGAGGATGGTCTCGCTAGGAATTTACCCAAGTATCATAATTGGTAAGGTTTTGCTTTTTATATAATTTATTTAAGCTAAAATAATAGAGCATATTTTTTGTACTGGATATGCGCTGACAGTTGAAAGAAAGGACGAGTTAATTACTAGTTTAATTATCCTTGCATTGTAAACTTCTTAACACCTGACACGTGCAGGAAACGCAGTAGTTTCTTCTGCATGTTGCGTGTGGCATGCTAAGGTGTACTAGTGGCCCATGCCCATTTATTTGGTCAGTTTCACAGGATACTGGGTGTCTATTTTTATTTGTATGCCCATTTTTAATTGTTAATTGTGATTTTGTGATATACATAGTTGGTTAGTTCAGACGGACCCAAGAGACGTTGCTCGTGTCGAATCTCGAACATTCATTTGTACCAATAATAAAAGCGATGTCGTTCCCAAAGGGGAAAATCCTACACCGGGTGTTTTACCGAATTGGATGTCAATTAGTGACTTGGACAATATCGTTAATGACAGGTTCCACAATTGCATGAATGGTGAGTCCAATTTGCCAATTTTTTTCTATTTTGAAGTTCTCTTGTCTCTCGTAATTTTTTTGCGGTTCGAAATTTCATTTCGTCAGTGTTTAGCATTATCAAGTATTAAAATGAGGCGTTAATTTTTTTAGGTCGAACAATGTACGTGATTCCATTCTCGATGGGTCCAGTCGGGTCTAAGTATTCTAAAATCGGAATTCAGTTGACCGACTCTCCCTACGTGGTGGCCAGTATGCGGATTATGACCCGAATGGGAGACAATGTTATGGATCACGTGGATCCGGATGATTTTGTCAGGTTGGTCTTGTTCTATTTTTTTAAGTTAAAAATGTTATTTCGATAGCGACATTATGAATACATTCAAGATAGAAAATAGTACTATGTAGTTATAGTTAGTGGACTTATCATTAACACATTTTTTACACCAAGTTTTCCAATGAGGCTATTTTCGTGTTATGTGAACTTGAATGCTGAATAGCTATATAGGTATGCAATTAAATATAATAGATTCACTTTCCTTTATATGTTAGAGTTTGCATTGCTGCATTCTGCGTGAATGTTCCTCGCTCTCGTGCCGGTTGGTGTGTTCAAGTTTGACTTGAGACGAGGCTACATTTTTATATGCATGCACGCAACGAGCAAAAGCAAAAAATACATTGCAAAAAATCCAGTTCTATTCCAACGTGCAAAATGTTGCTGTTTGTGTGTAGTTTAGTTGGTTGAGGTACCTCACTCTACTTTCAGATCTGATTGTATATGTTTCATGTCTAAAATTCAACTCCAGAATGTAGTATTTTTCGTGCAGTCATATCAAAGCAGTTCAGTCCAGTAGTTAGAAGCAGTCTGCAGTTTAGTTGGCCAGCTAAACCAAACCTTTAAGCTTCAACTTTAGTTACATAACATTACACCGGTAAATTACGTAAATTTTTTATCGTATATCGTATCCCGTCGTGTTGAGGTTGACCTCGTCCACGACGTAGTAACCAAACCCCAAAACCTACCTAACTTGAATATGTGTGACATAGAAATGTCTTAGCATTATCAGACTGTGCTGTAAAAGTAAGATTAAAAAATTATAGGTCCAGCAGGTTCGTGTCCATGTACGTACTCTACCTAACTTAAAACTTCCAATTACACGTTGGCTTTAGGCAGTAAAACTCAGCATCATTTATGGCGGGGATCAGAGTACACTGTCCTTTTATATATTTTATTGCCCTGCTAGCCTTGGGACTTGAATCACTTTATATGTATAAGCATGAGTTTATATTGTAGTTTTATTTTCGGCTATTTCGTATTTTTATTAATGGCAACCAAAGTCCACTTGTCGAGTAGACTGTAATTAGACGTATAAATAAGCCAAATGTCTGGATACACGATGTTAATTGAATGCTCTTGCTACATACATAGAACTGTTCTGCTACTACATACCTACATTTGTTTCATTATGGTTAGAAGTTAGAGCCATGAGATTTGATTTTGTCATTCTATTAACAGATATCCTAGACATAGGATTTCAAATTTTGTTGTAGTTGCTAACTTAGTTAAGCTAATTGAATTAATGGATTAAGAGATTTCATGTTGTACGTAACAATTTCATTTACTTCTTGTTGCGTAATATGCTATTGCATGAATGACGAATGAAATATTAGAATTGTGTTAGTGAAACTAATTTCAGCTAATAGGACATTTTTTTATATGAAAATATATTTTGTACGCAATTTCAGATGTCTTCATTCAGTGGGTGAGCCAATTGTGCCCGGAAAGCCCTCCAGTAAATGGCCATGTAATCCAGAGCAGACTATCATTGCCCATAAGCCACAAACGAAGGAGATCATCTCCTTCGGCTCAGGCTACGGTGGAAACAGTCTTTTAGGGAAGAAATGTTTAGCACTTCGAATCGGTTCATGGATGGCCCGGGAACAGGGTTGGTTGGCAGAGCATATGCTCATCCTTGGAATTACAAGTCCACACTCGAGCAAGAAGAGATACATTGCTGCTGCTTTCCCGTCTGCATGTGGCAAGACTAATTTGGCCATGATGACTTCTAAGCTGAAGGGATACAAGGCAATAATTTTATACAACTTTTTTAAATAAGTTATTTATTTATTATTTATACACTCTCGTTCTACTTTCAAGCAGTATTGGATAGGCTTCACTTTACATACATCTTAAAACCTTTTTAGTTATATATTTAATATTTATTTCTAATATACTTAATTATTTGTAGGTGGAATGTGTTGGTGATGACATTGCGTGGCTTCATTTCGACAAAACCGGACAACTGCGTGCAATCAATCCTGAGAACGGTTTCTTTGGAGTAGCCCCTGGCACAAATACTGGAACCAACCCAGTTGCAATGCAAACAATATTTAATGATACCGTATTTACAAATGTTGCTTCCACCTCCGATGGAGGTGTCTGGTGGGACGGTATGGACAAAACGAATCAACAGATCACGGACTGGAAGGGACAGCCTTGGGATCCCTCCAGTGGAAGGCCGGCAGCTCATCCAAACTCCAGATTCACAAGTCCTGCCACCAACTGTCCCATCTTAGATCCCCATTGGGAAGATGCGGAGGGTGTACCTATTGACGCTATTCTGTTCGGTGGTCGACGTCCGAAGGGTATCCCATTAGTCTACGAGGCGTTCAATTGGGATCATTCAGTGTTTGTTGGAACTACGATGCGATCAGAAGCAACTGCTGCAGCTGAGTTTAAGGTAAACCAATATATTATTTAAATAACAATCTGTAATTTTAACTATGCTATACGTACTACGGTCTACGTTTACTACCTAATTGCCAATTGCTTCAATGGTTTATTCTTTAACGTATAATGTAATTTAAATTTTGATTTTCCGATAGACTAAACAAGTTATGAATGATCCTTTCGCTATGCGTCCGTTCGTTGGCTACAACATTGGGCAGTATATTCAGCATTGGCTTCAATTCTCCAAACAACCTGGGGTCAAGTTACCGAAAGTATTTCACGTCAACTGGTTCCGTAAGGACGAACAGGTACCGTCAACATATTATACAAATTAAGTCGAGTAAAAATGAAGATTAGTCTGATCATTATTATTGTAAAAGTGTATTGAAATCAACAAATTATTCCGTATAATCTATAAATTTTTCAGAATAACTTTATTTGGCCCGGCTTTGGGGAAAATATTCGAGTTCTGGACTGGATACTTAAGCGTGTTGAAAATAATAGCTCTCAAGACACCGTAAAAACGGAGATTGGTTTAGTTCCCACACGATCCTCATTTAATTTAGACGGTTTAGATAACGTCAACTGGGACGAATTATTTAGAATCGATCCTCAATTCTGGCTAGAAGAGGTACGTACAGTATAATATTATATGTAAATACCGTTTAGGAAATAATAATAAATTACACATAATGGATTGTCAGCTATTTAGTTTCATTGATTGCGATTACTCAACTATTTATCGTGTCATGCCTCCACATGGGGTTCTGTCTGATGATGAGAAGTTACGTACAACAGAATATCGTATTATATTCCTATGTTTTGGGTTTTCAGGTAAATAGCCTTCGGAAGTACCTGAACGACAATATCGGTAGCGATCTGCCCAAGGAAATTACAGAACAGTTAAATCAGCTCGAAGCAAGAATCAAGCCTTAAAACTATTTTACTGCATTTATTTTTTATCCGTACATTTTTTTCACTCATCATTCATAAGTATTTTTTTGAAATGAAATAAGTATTTAAATGTGTATGTATGTACTTAATCAAGTTTTACATTACGAACTAAGAAATGCTTGAAAAAGTGTAATTCTTAAATAAAAGCTTTTAACTTTAAAGAAAAATCTGATATACAATGCTTATTATTTCCAGCACTAATCAAAATTACCAATCCTTTTGGTATAGAGCACAGTTAAAATTAAAATGTAATTAGAAGGTTTGCCAGGACATTTAAAATGGCACAAATAAAAATTAAAACAAAGGATTTATCAAAATCACAGAAGTTTCCAATTTTAATGGTAGTTGGACGAAAGGATGCCATGGCTTTTCTCAAGTAGAATTGTCCATGCCCAGTTTTTGGGATGGATGTTGTTTTTAACAACTGCCCTGACCTTTCCTGACCCGTGGCCAAGTAAGTGATTGATTGATTGATTGATAAACTTTATTGTGCCTTTAGGCGACTCACCCACAACACAAAGTATAAATAATTACATA
>JAQFZC010006199.1:0-12861 GCA_034695205.1 Dicyrtoma fusca
ATTGAAGCTTCGGTCTGAGGCTGGAAATTTCCATTCCAGTCTGCAGTCCTAACCGCTCACCCAAGCACGCCTGCTTCTATTTCCAATATAATGAGAAGATTTAATTTAATTGTGATTAACTCCCTATGGACGATCATTAGTGGCAACCGACATAATCACGAAGACCCTGCCATTGTAAACATCATGCACAATTTTGCCAAGTAAATCTATTTTCGTTTACATAATATTTCGATACAACTTCAGTTTCACGTTGCGTACAGTTGTCAACTTATTATCGCAAATACTATATTGGTTTAAAATTATTTACTTTCAGGGTCAAGGAGAGTTTTGGTTTCTTGACGTTTTTTGTTCCTTCCCTGGCGAAGCTTCTCCCAAACGTTTCTGGTTGGAATGTAGTTAAAAAGATGGTTCGGATGGAGCGGAGTCATATGCTTAGTGCAGTCGAGGAACATAAAAAAAATTAACCAGAAGATGGAATCGCCAGAGATTTCATGGATGTGTATTTGAACGAAATGAAGACTGTTACTGACCCTGAGTCAAGTTTTCATAAAGAACGTGGAAGTATGACGGAAATGTTTAGTAAATTCGTTAATTTATCGCTTTATTTCTATGTTGTCGCCGAATTCGAACTTTTAACTTATTTCTGATTCCTAAGTTCAATCGCTGTTAGCGGTCAGCTTGGACTTGTGCAATGCCGGCACCGACACGACTTCCACGACCCTAACCTGGACCATTCTGTACCTGGCAAAACTGCAAGACGTTCAAAAGAAACTCCAGGTTGAACTAGACAGTATTGTTGGTCGTAGTAGACAGGTTTCCGTTGCCGACCGTGCAAGGTTTCTTCACTTTAAAGAAGTGTGGCAATGTAATAACCCCGGCAGAGAGCAAAACTGAGTTTTAATCAATGGTTATTTTCGTAATTTCCAGCCTTCCCTATGCCGAAGCGTTATTTTTAGAAATCTTGCGTTACTCTTCGATTGTAGTATTTGGTGTATTTCACACTACGCTAGAAGATGTAAAGGATTTCCACGGTTATGACTTTCCCAAAGGCACCATCGTCACTGCAAATCACTACTACGTTCATCACAGCTCGAAATATTGGGATGAACCAGAAGAATTTAGACCCGAAAGATTTCTGAGTGAAGATGGGAAGTCAGTTAAGAAGCCAGAAGCCTTCATTCCTTTTTCTGTGGGGAAGAGAGCTTGCCTTGGGGAAACTTTGGCAAGAGATGAAATATTTTTGTTCATGACCAACATCTTCCAACGATTCAACATAAAGTTGACTGAGAGTAGCAAGAATGTTAATTTTGAACACAGACCTGGTGTTAATGCGGAACCTAACGAATTTTCCGTGATATTTACGGAAAGGTCGTAGTTCGCTATATTTTAATTTGTCTATTTTACTTCCGTAACACGGATAACACTCAAAATGTTTAATAGCAAAATTTTGATTTGAAGCTGATATACGTTTAAGTTTCCATAAGTGGAACAGAAACGTTTACCAAATGTATATAAAATGCAAAATCATATGCAGGAGCATGTACTACAACACTTTCTAGTGAACCATTTAGGTTTTCATCATAGGTACATTTGGGGCCTATTTGGAATTTCACGATTTTCGTGACTTCTTTTGTTTGACGCCATGTCCTTTAAACAGGTTTAAGAAACAACTGCTATTAATTTTCTCCACAATAACAAATGTCGGGCAAGCATTTTGGTATGTATGTAGGTACAACATTATTATGTATCTGAACGCTGGCCTGGTAAAGAGATAGCGTGTGCTAAAGTTCGACAAAATCAAAGTGACCACATTTAAGACGGTTACTGCTATGCATATGTAATTATACTAAGTAATTATTCAAAATCTGCTGTAACTTGTGACCGAAGGTGTGTCAAACATTTTTATTATGTTAAATTAAAATTGTACGTGGACTATGTGTACGTACTTCTTTGCAGATGTTTTGATGCAATTCGAGAATGTTGTTTTAATATTTTTTGCATAGGTAGTAACTTTATCTACCCATTCACTACATACACTGAACGACACAGCTTATATCCCAAGAATTCGATACCAAGATAATTAAATTTTGGTAGTGAAAATATAATGCTTGTTCAAATAGTATTTACAAGTTACGGTCTAATTAGGGATGTTCAGTACGTTTCGTCTCCAAACATATTTTTTGGTCCCACACAAATTCACCATCTAAGTGCATAATAATAAGTACTTAACACCTAATTTTTTATGCCCTTATTAGTAGCATACAAAAACCAATTGACCTGGGATGGCAAAAAAATATTACCTAATTCTGCAGTAAACTAGTACATATTGCAATAGTGTGAAGATATTAGATACTGTTGCTTTCAGTAACTCGGCTTTAAAATAAAACAGGAAACTTACGCACCTCGTAGCTGTGGATTGCAGTAAGATCGTCTGCATGGAAAGGGTCTGGGCAAGCTGGGAATTTTGGTAATAATTCCTAATGTAGATTACCAAAGGGTTACAAACTAAATAATATTGCTACATTTAAATACGACCGCAATGGATGGTTACATCTTGTTCTGAACACTAAGGCGTCACACGTCCATTAAAAAGTCCATGTCCAGCACATAAAAAATGCATTTTGTAAATATGTCTTATGTATTCAGGTATGTAAAAAACCACTTGTATGCTTTCTGTCTTATCACCAAAATACTTTGGCTATGGTATAAACAAGCAAGAATAGGCCGTACCAAGGTTGGAAGAAGACTGTGTATTCAATTTTGTTTATTGGTCACTTATAATGAGTTTAAATTATACTAATTTGATAATGCTGGTAGGTAGTGAGTAGTGAGATATTTGAATTCATAATTAATTGTAGGCACATATTTATCTGTTGCTTTTTATAGATAGGTTTTTGGTAACTCTATAAATGCATGAGTAAGGTGACATAAGGTACAGGTAATTTGTATGTGTCGTTCCCATACCGTGACTGAAGTAGAATGGCTACTAAGGACGCTCGAAAAAATAGCAAGCGAGCAAAAACGTAGGCTTAAATAGAATTATGTACATAGCTTTATATAATAATATATAACAAGAAAGAGGCCCGTCCTACGGATGGGGATAATTAGTAATAAGATTTGTGGGACACTGGATTTTGAGTTTGTTTTCAAAAAACTAGCTAGTGCATAACAATTTAGAGTGAGAGTGAATCATCAATGGTTTCTGGATAAACGATGTTTTCGCCCTTCTTAAGGGTAGTTTTGCCGTATAAGTGTGTTTATCAAAAAAATGTCAAAATGCTAAAGCCAGGAATACGATTATGTTTAAAATAATGCGGACCGCGAGCGATAAGAATGGTATATCTAAGATATTGAAGTAATTATAGTGACGCGTATCCAGTTCCTATTAAAAGCAATGCTACGTATGCCCAGCTTCTTTTATACGCAAAGCGACGCGTAGCTTAAAACTTGTGAATCGAAGGAACGCTGAACCACTGTTCAGAATATAGGCACATTGATGGCTTATCGCCAGAATTAAAATTCCGCGTCCTTTGGGTTTTTTGAATGCGCATCGCTTTCCTATTTAGTCAACCCCTATTATATTCATACTGTTTAGCCTTAAGTAGTCCTTAGGACTCCTCATGGACAATTTAAGAGTTTCTTTTAATACATTAACGTATTACATATTTCATCTATTATTTTTAAAATCTTAAAAACCCAGGTATTCAAACTAAACTAAATATTGCAGGTTTAACGGGTGTACATCTAGTGGTAATACTGATGCTGTCTTAGCACATTTTTAAGAAATAAAAAGCACTAATAAGTCAACTTCGCATACTGATTGCGAAAAAAGCCTTAGAATTATGAAAATATTACTTACTGTACTTAGACAAAAGCTACATGATCAAACAACGTTTGGTATTTGTGTAAATCTTTATCTGATTAAATGGTCTTCAAAAAGTCTGCTTATAACTCAAAAAGATATTATTAGATCATGTAGAGTAGTAAAGGTGTAAACACCAATCAGTAAGGACGGGGGGAGTTAAACCCGGATAGAACACCAGAAAAAACATCATTTGGATTTTATTATTATGATGATGGATGATTAGGTATGTAGCAGCATGACAAAAAAAAATTGAATGAGTTTTGAATGAATGAACGCCATTCTTTGTGTGTAGATTGCATAAAATGACCTTCAACGACACTTGAAGTAAACACTCAGCTCATACCACACTAGTTGACGGGATAGCTTCGATTAAACCACCGAGAGTGATTAGTTTACGAATATAGGACAGACTGGCAGACAGTGCAGTGATTTTTCTTGTTAAACCTACCTATGTATAAGATCAGAATGAATTTAAACTAATTTTTATTTCATGACTAAATTTTTGGCTAATCAAAAATGATTTCCCTAACCACATTTTTGATCGCATTTGCGATGGGTGCGATATTTTTATTTTTGAACAAAGGAAAACGCGGCAAACTCCCCCCAGGTAGGTACTAATATATCCATGGAACAATATTTATAATAGAAACTATAATCGAAGCATATTTATTTATTGACATCTACAAATAATTTCAGGACCCTTGTCACTTCCGATCATTGGAAGTATGCTCTCCTTGGGGAAGCAGCCTTATAAAAAATGTAAGGAGTTTGGAGACACCTATCCAGAAATGTGCACTATTGGATTTGGCGCATATCCGTAAGTTGTAAAAAGAGCTACTTTTAATAACGAGACTCAATATGTTATTTAATGCCATCATCTTCACAATGAAATGTTTTATTTTTTCTATTTCAAGGACGGTGTTTATTAATGACATAAAAATCATCCGGGAGGCATTCAGTGACCCACGATTTTCAGGAAGACCAAATATTGAAGTCTTGAGTCTCTTTTCGGATGGACAGCATGGTATCTTAGACATAATATTAGTAACTAAGATGGGAAAAAGTAATGGTAACAAGATTTCACCAAGTTTAATCGTCTACCTTTGCCCTTGCTTTACAGGTGTCATCAATTCTGAGGGTCAAGAGTGGGTGGAACAACGTCGCTTTACACTGCGACATCTCCGGGATTTTGGTTTTGGGAAAAAGACGATGGAAACGATGATCCTGGAGGATGTCAACGAGTTTGTGTCCTACTTGAAAACCGTCGAAGGCCAGCCTATTTCCAATATAATGAGACGATTCAATTTAATGGTGATTAACTCCCTATGGACTATTATTAGTGGGAACCGTCATAATCACGAAGACCCTGCCATTGTAAACATCATGCAAAATTTTGCAAAGTAAATCTATTTTCGTATTCATCTGTCATTATTAGGCTCTCTGTGATACACTGTGCACAGTATGCTGGCAACTTATTATCACAAATACTATATTGGTTTTAAATTATTCACTATCAGGGTCAAGGAGAGTTTTGGCTTCTTAGCATTTTTCGTTCCTTCACTGGCGAAGCTTATCCCTAACGTTTCTGGTTGGAATGCAGTTGAAAAGGTGGTTAGCCTGGAGCGGAGCCATATGCTCAGTGCAGTCGAAGAACACAGAAAAAATCCACCACAAGATGGAGTCGCCAGAGATTTCATGGATGTGTATTTGAAGGAAATGAAGACTGTTACTGACTCTGAGTCAAGTTTTCATAAAGAACGTGGAAGTATGACGCAAATGTTTAGTAAAGTTATTACATAATTCATTGTTTTGTTACTCTGTTGGCACCGAATTCTAACGATCAACTTATTTCTGATTCCTAAGTTCAATCGCTGTTAGCGGTCTGCATGGACTTGTTCAATGCCGGCACTGACACGACTTCCACGACCCTAACTTGGACCATTCTGTACCTGGCAAAATTGCAAGACGTTCAAAAGAAACTCCAGGCTGAACTGGACAGTGTTGTTGGTCGTAGTAGACAGGTTTCCGTTGCCGACCGTGCAAGGTTTGTTCACTTTAAAGAAGTGTGCCAATGTAACCCCGGCAGAGAGCAAAACTGAGTTTTAATCCATGATTTTCGTAATTTCCAGCCTTCCCTATGCCGAAGCGTTATTTTTAGAAATCTTGCGCTACTCTTCCATTGTAGTATTTGGCGTGTTTCACACTACGCTAGAAGATGTAAAGGATTTCCACGGTTATGACTTTCCCAAAGGAACCATTGTCACTGCAAATCAATACTACGTTCATCACAGCTCCAAATATTGGGATGAACCAGAAGAATTTAGACCCGAAAGATTTCTGAGTGAAGATGGGAAGACAGTTAAGAAGCCGGAAGCCTTCATTCCGTTTTCTGTGGGGAAGAGAGCTTGTCTTGGGGAAACCTTGGCAAGAGATGAAATATTTTTGTTCATGACCAACATCTTCCAGCGATTCAACGTCAAGCTGACTGAGAGTAGCAAAAATGTTAATTTTGAACACAAACCTGGCGTTAATGGGGAACCTTATGATTTTTCTGTGATATTTACTGAAAGGTCATAAGCTTGTAGCTTGGAATGTGTCTGTATTACTTCCGTTACACCGATAACATTCAAATTTTACAAAATATATCCATAGTTTACATCCAAAAAATTTGCAGTCGATATAAAGGAATTTAATGAATTTGTTTTATAATGGGTACAGTATAAGAATTTTCCACTATGTGGATTTGACCTACAGCCCATGACCTACAACAATGGGCACAATTTTGTTTTCAAAAAGACCGTATATGAATAAACACATTCATGTAACGAATTGCTTGTGCTGGATTGTATACAATGACATACATATTCAAAAATAAAAAATCCCTTAAACACCTTCAGCGCATCATGTGGTGTTGGAAGTGGATTACTGCATTCACTTTTGTTTACTTGCCACTTATCATGAATTTAAATTATGCTAACTTTAGTAGGTAGTGAGATAAGACCTTTTGAAACTAAAGATAATTGTGAATATGTGTCTGCTGCTTTCTATTTAACAAGCTTTTGGGACCTCTATAGATTAATTAATTGTGTATCATCATGTGTGTAGCGTAATCTAGAATTTAATTATTATTAATTTGTACTGATGGATGTACGCCGCTGCTTACGTAGATTACACCCACTGACCGTAAACAAGACTTGAAGTCAACACTCAAAGCTTGCCCACAACTCCAGGTTCGATTTAACCAGCAAGAACGACTAGTCTAATAAAAGTCGCATAGAAGTCAAGGCTGGAAGAGAGTGTACAATCAGTGGTTAATATTGTTTTATTATTTGTTTCGAAATTGAATATTTGAGTTAATCCAAAATGATTTCCCTAACAACATTCTTGATTGCATTTGTAATCGGTGCAATTTTCTTATTTTGGAACAAAGGAAAGCGTGGAAAACTCCCCCCGGGTAAATATTTACAATCTTATAAACAATCCTTGTTCACCCGAGTTATTATAAAAAGGGTACAGCAGCCAGTTGTGTATCAAATAAAATAGTTTTGGCCTGAAGCGCAAGGAAACCCTTTAGGGTTATATGAAGCGTTTATGTTAAAAACAAGGGTCATTTCTACACAGTAGTTAAAAAACACGTAATTTTAGACTATTTTTGATGATTTTATCGTATTGTATTTTCCTCTGCCATTTCGTAACCGATCGGGACAAATTGGTCTCATTCGAATCGCAATGCAACAAGGAGGCGTACGTAGGAGCCGTTTTTCAATATAAACAGTCGTTGCTATGGAATATTTAAGAAAGGGCTGGTAATGACCATTTCAGCTTATTGTAATAAACCCAGTAGCTATTTCTCATCCGGCCGTGACAGCGGTCTCATTTGAACAGCAATGCAACAAGGAGGTGTACACTGGAACCGGTTTTTTAAAAATAAATGGTCGTTGTTATGAAATATCTAAAAAAAAAAGGCCTGTTAATACCCATTTTAACGAATTGTAATAAACCCCGCAGCCATTTCTCATCCGATCGCAACAAATGTTGTCTCATTTGAATCGAGTTTCAAAACGACGTCCAACAAGAAACAATTAAAATTTAAAATTGTGGGGGAAAAAAGCAAAACCTCAAAAAGGACTGCTGCGCGAGTAAAATGCTAGGTATTGCAAAAACGACTGCACCGCCATTTCGCGACCGAACGCAACGAATTTAGTGTCATTCGAACCCACTTGCAAGAAACACGCCACAGAAGAAGCAAATATAGCAATTTTATAAGCGTGTTACAAGTGGAACACGGCAGCCATGTTTCACGACGGTCACATATCATGAAGGTCACGTGCCATAACGGTCACTTGTCATGACGGTCTCGCGTCATGACGGTCACGCGTCATCACTATCACGTGTCATGACAGTCAGGTTTTACGACTACCACGTGTCACGACGGCCACGTGTCAATTCAGTCACGTGTCGTGACGGTGACGTGCACGAACAGTTCAGTATCGTATCATGAGAGTCGGTAATCACTGCCATGACGTGATGAGAATAACTGTGTGGTGTTACGCAACAACCAAACAATCCAAATGCTAATTTTGGAAGGCTAAGGAAACAAATGTTCATGCCAAATGCTCAGGCCGCAAGGTACAGGTTGGAAGGAGCTGTCCAAACAGCTCAGAGCGGAACGCCATGCCGGAAGGCTCAGGCCAGAAGGGTCAGGCCTGAACGCTGACGCCAGAAAGATCAGGTCAGCAGACCTCAGGCCGTAATGAGGAGTTTGAAAGGCTTTGGCCAAAAGTCTCAGCCCAGTAAGCTATAGCCACACCTTCAAACCAGCAGGGTGAGGATATGACCTAAAGTCTCGGATCGGAAGGCGCGAGGCGGTAGGATCACGCGGGAGGGCTCAGGCCTTAAGGCTCAGGCTCGAAGACTCAGGCCGAAAGGCATATTCTGAAAGGATCAGGCCGTAAGGTTAAGGCCACACGGGGTAAAAAAGGAAGTTGCACGCCTAGTGGCTTAAGCTAAAAAGATCAAACTTGAAGACCTACGCTTAAAGGCGCAGACCATGGATTTCACGCAGGAACGCTTAGACCGAAAGGCTCAGGCCGCTGAGCTCACGTCGAAAAGCTCAGGCCGCAAGGCACAGGCCACAAGGCTTACGCCACAAGGTTTGAGTCTTCAGGTTTATAAGCTGAAAGACACAAGCCGGAAGCTTCGGGCCGGAAGGCACAGATCGGATGGCTTTGCGGATAGTTTAGCCTGGTGGGCTCAAAATGCAAGGCTCAGGCTATAATGATGAGGCACGTGGGCTCCTGCTGAAACGCTTAGCTCAAGCCGGAAGGCCCATGCAGACTCAGCTAAGTTCAGGGCGGAAGGTGCAGCCCGAAACGCGCACGCTGGAAGGCTCAGGCCAGAATGCGCAGGCCGGAATGCGTAGGCTGGAAGGCTCTAGGTGGTAGGCTCAAGCCGGAAGTATCAGGATAGAGGTCTCAGGCTAGAAGGCGCAGGTATAAGGGGTCAGTGCTGAACGCCTAGGCCGGAAGGCTCACTCCAGGAAGATAAGACTGGAAGGCTGAGGAGTGAAAGATCAGACAGCTGGGGTTGGGTGGCTTGGCTCGCGCCGGAATGCTTGCGCCGGAAGGCTCACGACGGAATGCTCAGCCCGGTAGTCTAAGGCAATAAGAATTATTCCAGAAGATCCAGGCCCATAGGCTTAGTCCGGAAGGCATAGGCCGGTTAGATCAGGCCAAAAAGGCGTAGGCCAGAAATCTCAGGCACGAAGCATAAGAAAAGAGATTTCATACCAGACAGCGCGAGTTAAAAGGTTTACACCCAAATACTCAGAACAAAAGACTTATGCTTGAATAGTTACCCCAGATGGCGCGGCACACAACGTCTATCCAACAGCCTAAGGAACAGACCTGAAGCTTTAGGCCGGAAGGCTCAGTCCGAAAAGCGTATGGCGAAAGGCTCAGTCCACACGGCTTAAAAAGAAAGCCGTAACTCGCTGGACGAGGTCGACGAGGCGAACACCTAGGCCGGAAAAGGCTCAGCCGACCAGGTTTGGGCCAAAAAGCTTCCGCCATCAGGCTTTTTCGTGAAATCTCAGGCTAAAAAGGGCAGACACAAATAATTTGCTAGGCTACACGGCTTCAACAAAAGCTCCATGCACTTTTCTTAAGCTAAAAAGGATTAATCGAGAAGTGTCAGGCTTCAAGGTTTGTGCCAGGAGGCTCAGGCCGGAGTGCGAAAATTGAAATGCTCAGGCCATCGATCTCAGGCTAGAAGGCTCATACCGGAAGGGCCATGCCGATAGGCTTCGGTCGGAAAACTACCAGAATTCTCAGGCCGGAAGCCTCATTCCTAAAGAATTATGGCAGAATCTCAGAAAATAAATCCCGGGTAAGTAGGCTGAGGCCAAACGGGCCATATCTGAAGTCTCAGGCCAGAAGGCTTAGTTTAGTGCACAAGGACAACCCAAAAAGCTTCGGTAAGAAGACTTAAGTTAAAATGCTTACGCCTTAAAGTAATAAGGATAATACTTTAAGTAACACAGGATGGTTCGGGCCAAAAGGCTTTTGCCAGAAAGGTTAGCCCAGAAGGCTAATGCCAGAAAGCTTAGGTCAGAAGACAGCTTACACTTGAAGGCTTACCCCAGAATCCAGAAGGTTTTGGCCAGAATGCGTAAGCCAGAAGGCTCAGAGCACAACGTGAAGCCAAAAGGCTAAGGTCAGAAGGCTTAGGCTATAAGGCTCAGACCACATTACTCAGTCCAGAACGTTTAGGCCAGAAGCCTTAAGCTAGAGGGCGAATTCCAGAAGGCACGGGAAAGAAATTGCAGAAGAATAAAAGAATTTTAGTTTTGATGATTAACGTATCTGGGATTTGTTTTAAATTGTGCGCTTAAAACCCCAATGGAATACTTCTGAGGACCCAGTACACTAATGGCAGCTAACTTGAAACGCTGTGTTTAGTTGTAATTTGGCTAATAAGTTCATTACAGTACGTAAAAATAAGCACCAACAGGCCTATATTATTGTGTTTTTTTTAAGTTGTGCCGTAAGGTGTGATCACTCTGCCCCCAGTTATCGCAACCCGTCGGGTAGCAAGTCAGCTAGAATAATATAATACATGGTATAATTGTAATAAATACTATAATAGAAGCATATTTATTTCTTGACATTTACAAATAATTTCAGGACCCCTGTCACTGCCGGTCATTGGAAGTATCCTCTCATTGGGGAAGCAGCCTTATAAAAAATTTAAGGAGTTGGGAGATATTTATCCAGAAATGTGCACCATAGGATTTGGATCATACCCGTAAGTTCTAAAAAAAAAATAAAAAACTAATATTTATGCTCGTTATGTTGAGAGCCCTTTGTTTTCTTTGTTAACTGTACTTTAAAATGGATAACTATACGTTTGCCTTTTATATGTACAGGACGGTGGTTATGAATGACGTAAAAATAATTCGGGAAGCTTACAATGACCCACGATTTTTGGGAAGAGCGAATTTTGAAGCATTTAATCTGTTCTCGGGCGGGAAGCATGGTAAGTCGCATATCTGTAATAAGGACAATAAAAAGTATATTTTTTTAGTAGCTATAATTATGTGTTAACGAAAAAATTTGTATATGTACATTATAATTACTTTACAGGGCTCATCAATTCTGAAGGTCAAGAGTGGGTGGAACAACGTCGGTTTACACTCCGACATCTCCGGGATTTCGGTTTTGGGAAAAAGACGATGGAAACACTGATACTGGAGGATGTCAACGAGTTTCTGTCCTACTTGAAATCCCTCGTGGGGCAACCCATCTCCAATATAATTAGAAGATTTAATTTAATTATAATTAACTCCCTATGGACGATTATGAGTGGAACCCATCATAATCCGGAAGATCCTGCCATCGTAAGCATCCTGGAAACTAATACCAAGTAATCCTGTTCCTTTATAAATCTATTCAATTTTTATTTATTTAGGTATTATCTGGAATTTATAAATTACCTTTAAAATTCAGGTTGAAAGAGAGTGCTGGCATGCTTGCATTTTTCATGCCATGGGTGGCACAGCGTATACCAAATTTTTCTGGTTGGAGCCTCCTTGAAGCGATTACTAGCAAACAGCGGGCTCATATATTTCGTGCCATCGAAGAACATAAAAAGAATTCACCAGAAGATGGAATCGCAAGAGATTTCATGGATGCGTATTTGAACGAAATAAAGACTGTTACAGACCCTTCGTCAAGTTTTCATGGGGAACGTGGAAGTATGAGGCTAAAATTAATGCATTTTTTTGTTTCTGCTGATTTACTGTTTACTGTCACGAAATTCTTACTGGCAACTTATTTTTGATTCACAAGTTAAATCGATGATGGCGGTCTGTATGGACTTGTTCAATGCCGGCACTGACACAACTTCGACGACCCTAGCCTGGACCATTTTGTATCTGGCAAAGTTGCAAGACGTTCAAAAGAAACTCCAAGCTGAACTGGACAGTGTTGTTGGTCGCAGCCGACCTGTTTCAGTTGCCGACCGTTCAAGGTTAGTTCACTTTAAATACGAAATGGGCCTGTCGATGTAATTTCCGTAAAAAGCAAAATTAAGCTTTGATCACTGATTTTTGTAATTTCCAGCCTTCCCTATGCCGAAGCGCTATTTTTAGAAATCCTGCGCTACTCTTCCATTGCAGTATTTGGCGTATTTCACACTACGCTAGAAGATGTAAAGGATTTCCACGGTTACGACATTCCCAAAGGCACCTGTTTGACTGCAAATCACTACTACCTTCATCACAGCTCCAAATATTGGGATGAACCAGAAGAATTTAAGCCCGAAAGATTTCTGGGTGAAGATGGGAAGACAATTAAGAAGCCAGAAGCCTTCACTCCTTTTTCTGTGGGGAAGAGATCCTGTCCTGGGGAAACTTTGGCTAGAGATGAAGTATTTTTGTTCATGACCAACATCTTCCAACGATTCAGCGGCAGATTGGCTGAGAATAGCAAAAATGT
>JAQFZC010006200.1:0-12860 GCA_034695205.1 Dicyrtoma fusca
ATTTACTGGATTTGACCGTTTTGGAAAAGTGTTATTTACTGGATTTGGCCGTTTTGGAAAAGTGTTATTTACTGGATTTGACCGTTTTGGAAAAGTGTTATTTACTAGTTTTGACCGTTTTGGAAAAGTGTTATTTACTGGATTTGACCGTTTTGGAAAAGTGTTATTTACTGGATTTGGCCGTTTTGGAAAAGTGTTATTTACTGGATTTGACCGTTTTGGAAAAGTGTTATTTACTAGTTTTGACCGTTTTTTAAAATTGTTATTTATATGTAGAATTAAACACTTGAAAAGCCTTCTTTCCATGGCTCCCCAGTTCCGAATAGGTTAAATATTTAAACGTATGTTTAGTGCGCATTCAAAAAGTCAACGAGCTCCGTACAGCTTTTATCGTTTTATGGGGCAGATATGGATGAGCTATCCCTCGCTCTAACTCATTGTGCCACTAAACATTTTTAGCGACGTCGATCTTTTATAAAGATAAATTGGGACCTTCCTCGTGATTTAGAAAGATTAAGTGATCACGCCTGACTGACGTTTACAAATTAAGAACGGTATTTCCTGCAAAAGTGAGCTATGCTTTTTGTTAGTCCCAATAAATAGTGTAGTCAAAATTGCTAAAGCGAAGTTGCCAATGAAATCCAGGTCTTACACTGTACTGTCTAAAATTTCTAAAAAAAGATTGTAATTGAGATAAATACGACACATAGAACAGCTAATAGCATATCAGCTAACATAACTCACAACTTATAAGATTTACAAATCGTTTCCTACCTTACTCCGTTTATTATATTTACAGGTCAAAGATCACCTTCACTATCAATGACATCGAAGAGAGTGTAGCCAGCATTACAACTTGTATGTACCTATTACTTTTTCCAAGCACCAAAAGCATTGGCTCTTCCGGTCGCACTTTTACAGGAAATGATGCTGCTTTCATAACGTCGGGAAATACATATCCTCACGTATTTCGGTGGGAAGGTTTATAACAATGTATCGCCAAAATGAGCAACAAATTCACACGCTAATAAAGGGCAAGCCCATCACTGTAACTCATTTAACATTCACCAATGAACATGGCTCTGGTCGTGGGAACTTTTGCACTTTATTTCCCACGGTCCTTATCACAATGGCGATAACACTTTTGGACTTCCACAGTTCACCAAAGGTGACCCATGGGTCGGATGCAGGAACTTATGAGCTGTGACACACTAGAACTCAGTCTTCTAGGTCTGTTACTTGGGAAAGGATCACTACACACAAACGGGCGAGGATGGACTCCTTGTCCTCTGTCAATACACTCTCGAGGTAGGTGGGCCAGTGGGTTCCCACGCTCTAGAACTCATGTGACATACCGCCCACGACACTACTTCCTTATTCCAAGGGTGACAGGGTAGAAGAGAATCCCCTGGTGCTCTGGTAGAGTGGCCCACGAGGGTGGACGACGACTCCTTGGGATAGGCACTATGGATGCTGGTGAAGAAGTTCCCACGCTCTTGAATTCACTCGTGTCTATGCCCACTTCACCAATTTCCTAGTTCAAGGCAAATTCCAGATGTAGGGATCTTCTGGTGCTCCGGGGGGAAGGCCTACGAGGCTGGAAGACGGTCCCAAAGTCTATTACTTGGAGAGGATCACTTTATACCAACGGGCCAGGATAAGTTCCTTGACCACTGGCAATACTCTCACGAGGTAAGTGGGCCAAGGAATTCCCACGCTCTAGAACTCACTTGGTATGACGTCCACCCCACTGACTTTCAAGTCCTAGGCAGATTACCAGTGCGGGAACCTTCTGGCACTCTTGGGAGAGGGCCCACGAGGATGGATAATAGTCACAGGGTCAGGATCTCCCGGAGCAGATAAATACTGGAATTCACACGCTCCGTAACTCTCTTGAGATTACGCCCACGTTACGGGCTCGCCTTCTAAGACTGATTACAGGTGATAGGAGCTTCTGGTGCTTCGGAGGGAAGGCCCACGAGGTTGGGTGACTGTCTCAGGGCGAGGTCGTCTCGATGTGGGTGAGCCAGGAAGTTCCCACGCTCCTTAGCTCTACTGAGGACACGCCCACGTCACCAACTTTCTTTTCCCGGACTGGCCACGGATGACGAGTGCTCCTAGCACCCCAGGAGGAAGGCACGCGATGATGGGAGACTAATTCCCACAATTTGGGAGTCCTCACTAAGCTACACAGCAGAATGGACTGGCTACAGGATACTTGATGGTAGCGAATTCAGGTTACCACTGGAAGAATTTATGCCTTGTCACCCGTAGAATAAGTTCCAAATCAATTAGGCCGTCGTTTACACAAAGTCCGAATCAAAGAGGCAAAGGCCTTGCTTTATTTAATCTAACTTCCTACTGGCTAGAACACATATGAAATACGGAATCAATTCCTGGAATGGAGAATTAAATTGAATACTACTAAGTCCTCCAACTTTACTAAGGCTAGGAAAACTAACTATTAAATTGTAACTATGGAAACTAAAGGAAATGGAAAGAAGAAGAAGAGAAGGGTGGGGCATGAAATGGCGATGAGTCTGTCAGACGTTCTCGGATATTCCACTGTAGTGAACGAGACAGCATTTCAGACTGGCTAAAGGCACAGCCAAGTGCCTTGTTCGTGGCTCGTTCCGTTTATCTCCTTTTCCAATCTCCAGTCCATGCCTGCTTCTCCGTCTTTCCATTTCTCCACTCCCCACCAGCAGACAGCGCTAACGACGCACTTTCGTCCCGCTGGCTGCTGGCTTTTTGAGTTCGTCATTTTCATTCCCTCCTCAATGGCAAATGGTTCCCAGATCCTCCAAAGGAGGACGCGGGAGCTCGTTATTTGAAATCTGGGTCTTACAGGTTGAATCAAAAAAGGAAATGGCGCTGCCAAAGTCCAATGATCAGTACTGCCCAAAATGTTCGCTAGTCTAATCAAGTCTAGTCTCGTCCAAAATCAAAGGCAGCTAGTCTAGTCTAGTCTAGTCCAGTCACACTGTTGTCGAGGCCTGTCTAGTCTAGTCAACACAAAATCTACCCTAGTCAAGTCTAGTCTAGTCAACTAGTCAGCCATGCCTTAGAATGGGAAGAATCGTGGCTAGTCTAGTCTAATAATTTTTTTCGGCGCCTCTTGCTTGTCTAGTCAAATCAAGTAACAGGTTTTGGAAGAGTCAGCTAGTCTGCTCTAGTCAAGTCAAGGGGCCTAAAAAAGCCGAAAAGTCTAGTCAAGTCAGACTAGACTAGGTCAGCACTGCCAAAATTAACGTAAATGATTCCCTATAGCTCGTCCCACTCTTCAAGGCTGGCCAAAATTTTTACTAGACTAGTCTAGTCTAGTCATTTATTTTTTAAGCATCGGCTAGTCTAGTCCAGTCTAGTCATTTATTTTTTAAGCATCGGCTAGTCTAGTCTAGTCTAGTCATTTATTTTTTAAGCATCGGCTAGTCTAGTCTATTCGAGTCATTTATTTTTTAAGCATCGGCTAGTCTAGTCTAGTCTAGTCATTTATTTTTTAAGCATCGGCTAGTCTAGTCTAGTCACGCCGTTTTCCCGACCTAAATAGTCTAGTCTAGTCAACACAAAAACATACCCTAGTCTAGTCTAGTCAGTCAGTTGCCTATCCCTTAACATGGGGAAAATCACGGCTAGTCCAGTCTAGTCTAGTCATTTTGCTTGAAGGAACTTGCTAGTCTAGTCTAGTCTAATCACGATTTTTTCTACCCTTGGCTAGTCTAGTCTAGTCCAACCGGCCAAAAAAGCCGAATAGTCTAGTCTAGTCGCTAGTCTGCTAGTCTAGTCCGACTAGACTAGGCCAGCCTTGCCACTCTTGAATACAATTTTTTCTAGGCTCCCTGAATAACTTCGATAAAAGGGTTATTAAAGTTTACGCAAACACGCTAGTTCTTCCAATTTCTTAAAAATATTTAGAACGACTACTTAACCCTTTTCCAAAACGTGCAAAACTACGATTTACACATTTACAAAATATGCAAAATCGCAATTTGTATCATTTTAAACAATCAAAACCACAAAGTAAACATTTTCAAAACATCGAAAATCAGAGCTTACATTTTTGAAACATGCAAACTCACAATAAATAATAATTTTTCAAATTAATCAATACCACTTTCTTAAAAACAGCAATGTTCACGTTTTCGAAAGATCCAAAACCAGAATTTAAAGTTTAAAAAATTTCTCATTGCCTTCCTACAATGGGTAAATATAAGGATCGTTCTCAAGTCTCCAAAACCATGGAATAGTGACATTGAAACGCTTTTTTTAAAGAAATGAAAAATTGATTTTACCCGTTTTAAAACTGCAAATAGCCAACTGTATTCTGCATTTTTACATTGAAGCGAGCAAAGCCACTTTTAATGCTTTGTGTTACGAACTACAGTTTCTTCAAACCATTTGTGCCAACCTGATTCGCGTGTTGATTTAAAACTTTGAAATTAAATGTCTTAACCGGCGTTGAACTTTATCAAATAATTAGGAGTTTTGTTGGGATTTAGAGTGGAATAATTACGACTGACGTCTTACATTAAAGAATTATAGATTAGCGGAAGATTAATATTTCAATTTTTAAATACTTTTAGAAATCACAATCTCATTTTGGTTTCTAAAAAGTATAAACTTATAGATTCACATCAAATAAACGCATGTAGCAATGAGCGCATCATCGTATTTAAATCATTTTCGGAATACAAAATATTTGGCATTCATTAAAGAAGTTAAATTGTCTCAATCTCTAAGTCAGTGTTACCATTTAATACGATTCAAAATTGTTTACCGCGTTTAAGTTTGACAAGGATTAATTAATACCTAGTTTCATTGGGATTTAGAGAGATTATATTGTTAAGTCTGACGTTTCGCGTACATGAAATATGCATTATTAAATCATCAGAGGCTAAAGATTATCTTTACTTTTTGTTTTACCAAATCGCTGAAAGTGTGTTTTTCTGGCAACAGGAAACATTATTTCTCCAAGCCGTGGATCTCAAAAATTTCACGTAAAACCACTTCCCGTTTCATGTGATAATTTAGAACTTCTCGCATCCAGTAATTGACTGCAAACTTAAAACATTGAAAGATTAAAAATGCGACCAAGTCGCAATTTTATTTTAGCTCTTTTCGAAATCAAAAATTGGAAAACTCAATTTTCAAAATTTTGGTTTCAATTCAAACTTTTCTTCGCTGAAAGCTTTCAGGTTATTTAAGTGTTATGTTAGCACAAAATGCATACTATTATGGATTGTGGTTGTGGTTGCTGTTTCATTAAACTGAAACCAAAACATTCACAAAATAGAAGATCGTCCTAAATGTGGTTACCCCCTGTTTCACAAATTTTAAAAATTAGACTACCACAATTGCAAGCCATTCTAACACAGTTACAAGACATTGAGTGATTTTAATCGAGTCTAAAGTGAGCCATTGAAATTAATTTTTTTTTAAAGTCAAACGGATGTAAAATTAAAAACGGTTACACTATGTAGTGCATGAAATTATTGAAGGTTGTTTTTAAAAGTATTTGTATCAATACCACCCTTTAAGGACGCTGTGTCACCTCTACGATTAAGGTAGAAACTCTAAAATTAAAAATATTAAGCGGCTTTTTCCAACCAACTTGTTTTAAATCCATTTTTTGCAATAAAGTCTGAAAAAATACTTTTCAAAAGGGGACTTAAATTAGCCGGATTGACAAACATCGGGTTTTTAAAAACAAATTAAAAAAACTGTGATATGAAAACTGGCTGTAATTAAACACGTTTAAAAACAAAATGCGTTTTCGAAATTGTTTTTTGGGGAAAAGCTTTGAAAAAAGTGATGCAAAAAGGTTATTTTAAACAAATTTTATTTTATTTTTCAAAAAAGGGGTTTGAAGGATCTGTTGCTTTTCTATTACAAAATTAAATATTCAGCTTAATTGTTCAACTTTGATAGTTTAGCGGGCGATAAAAATACGAGTCACACATCGATTACAACCTCCAATGTTGTCTGGGTTTCAACTAAAATAATTTGTCTCAATCGGCGTTTGAATATGGAAGTCCAAAATTACATGGGCTATACGCTATATAAATATAAGATAACTGGTATAAATATTCACAATGGACCACATTTATAAAGTTCAGTGGACTTTGTACATTTGAAAATCGCAAAATTGCTAAGCAACCATAACCTGTATTAGCTAAGATTCTGCAAAGTGCGGTTTAACATTTGCAGCGGCGTTGAAATCTTAAGTATTATTTCACAGATTCGCTGGGATTTCGAGAGAATACGTTCTTGCGACTTCGCCTAAATGCCAAAAATCTATAATGCTGACAAAATGTAGATTATAATTGAGATACATACAATACATAGAACAAATCGTATTGTCAGCTAGCATAACTATAACAAATAAAATCATTTTCCACTAACTTTATTTATTTAAAACAAAATTTAGACGTCCGATCAACGTCATTATTTTTAAAGAATCGAATAAAAATGTGTGTTTTTGGCAAAAGGAAAAATTATGATCTATTATTTAAAAAATTATTGGGATTTTCCGGCATTCTTTGCTTAAAAATTTATTATGGGCGACGAAGGATTCTGTCGCAAGTACCAAAAAGTTGAATTTTGTCGTTTTTCAAAAATACTAAATTTAGTATTGACGCACAGTTCCTGAACTCACTTTCTCAATACCCACTTTTTGTAACCAAAACCTTCAATACCCACAAGCTTGTAAACTTACATAATTATTATAGGTAATGTGGAAAACCATGATTAAAGATTTCCAAACAAGAATTTCCTTTTGAACGAGTACTACAATTAGTTGTAGCCGAAAATATTACGGACTGAATAACATCTGTAATTGTAACTTTCTTGCACAGTTTTGATTTTCTTTTTTGCATTGCTACTTGTTGATGCTGGAACACCTGGAGCGTGGTTCATCCACTTCAAGCAATACAATCGAAACCATAATTAGACACTTTTTAAATCATACAAGACCACAATTTAGTATTTCCGAACAATTAAATCAATAAAAATACGATTTCAAAGCATCCAAAAGCTCTCTTTGCATCTTTCAAAAATAATCATAGCCAGGAAAAATACTATTTTAAAACAACCAAAACCTCATTTTACACTTTTTCAAAAGTTGAAAAAGTTTGATGTGCCCTTTTTCAAAAAAGGTAAATATGGCGGACCTGGGAAAATATCGAGTATTTTTCAGATCTGATGACATTAAGGCCAGCAATTTCACCTCTAACGAATTGTATTTTGGCCTTTAACTTTTCGATACTGCTGGGTTAAGTTAGTTAACTACCTACACATGACTGAAATCATAAAATAAAATATTTTAAGCAGCGTTGAAATTTTTCAAGAATTCCATAATTAAATTCTGAATCCATGACATAATGAAATTCATGGATACGGCGGCGGTCATGGGCACGACCACAGTAAGCGGCCAGATCCTCGTCAACCACCGACAAACAAACCGAACCGTTTCAGCTAAAGCGGATTCATGAAGTTCAATTTCGAGCTTTTTTCGATTGAGTGGCGTTAAGTTGGAAAAAAATGTTGACATAATTTTAAAATATTTTAAAATAATTAGGTTTAATTATTTATATGTACATACATATGCGGTTAGTACGCATTCAAAAAGTATAACGAAACTCTGTGCAGCATTCATCGTTTTCAATGGGCAGACACGAGTCAAGATATTTTGCCGAAAAAAGCGAAAAAGAAAGGAAAAGTCTTTTTGAAAATAAATAAATAAACAAATAAATAAATATGTATATACATTATAGTGTAGTTAAAATAAACATTCTGAATGGCTCCCAACTTTCCTTTCCCAGGTGTACTTTCAAAACCCCTGGTATACACAAAGACAATATTGAACATAGTGACCTACTGCATAATGTAAAGCTTTAACAATCATGCCTGGGTTTACTTTTCTCAATAATTCTTTCTAAGTTAGGCACGTATTAGTATAAAAACATAAATATCAACTCATATAACACACAAAAAGTAATTGAAAGTAATTGCATTACATAGGTTAGTCAAACGAATATAAACCAAGACCCTGCACTCTTATGGCATGTAATCTTGTAGCTTGCACTCTTGTGAAAACACTCTTCTGCCCGGATCGGATCTTCTAGTATTGTTATTGCACTGTTTATGTGTAGAGATGTACATATTGATGCGGTAGAGTACATGTTGCCCGCAGCAACATTCACATATTAGTTGCTATTATTATTATGAGTATTACTTGAATTATTTTGAATTGCCAATACCGTTGCTAGTCGTGGTAAAGCCACTAGCCGAATCAAATATTGAAGTAATGAGAATCTAGTTACGTACGAACCAACATGGACAATAATTTACTGCTTAAAATAAAGTAAGGCAATTCAAATTCTCCATATCTACGTAAATCCTATATTCCTATCTACATATTTATTCCAAAGTTAGGACAGCTCATCCTTAGGCTAACTTATCAATATATTGAGAATAGACGAGCAACGTAAAACATAATGCAACTGAAATCGCTAAACGGCTCAACCTAACAAGTTAAGTACAACAAACAAAAAATAACCCAACACTCATAAAATACAGTTTATTATTGAAACATGAGTACAGCTTATCCTTTGCAAAAATAGCGAAATAACCCAGCTAATTATTTTACGCAAAAGTTTAGCGTTTGATTAAGCGAGGACATTTTGTCCTGCTTTAATGCTAAAAGCACTTTATCTCAGTGTAGTTTGTTAGGAAATCCTTGAAACGTATTGAATAAATCGATTAAGACTGAATTAGAAATTCATTGTGGCAATACAAATCAAGAAAACAGCATTTCATGTACTCAAGTTGAAGAAGAGATTATTATTGTGTCTTATTCCTTTTTGCTTACAATTCGTATATTAATTTAATGAGTATGTACTTTAACAGTTTTGAAAACCACGACACAAGGATAAGAACTTTAAAATGCAGTGTTCTGAGTTTGATAGTAATTCGAAAACGCATTCTATAGACACCTCCCTATGCTGCTTTCCTTTTCGTCTAGTTCTGTTATAAGAAAACGCTATAAACACGTCGTCTACATTGCGATTTTTATTTTTTATTTATACTGTGCAGAAATAGAAAAATAACCCAGCTGACCAATGTAAGAATAATTTTGGCGTTTCATTGAGTGAGGATATTTTGTCCTTCTTAAAGGTTGAAAGCCATTTATCCCAGTAGATTTTATTTTGAAATCCTTGAAACGTGCTGAATAAATGGATTAGGACTAAATTAAAAATTTATTAGGGCAATAAAAACAGAGAAACAAGTACTCATTGTAGGAACTCAAGTTAGAAAAGTTGCAATTGTGTATTGGGTAGGTTGGTTTAAAGTTTTCATGTTAATTTGATCAATGTTTAATTTAACAATTTTGAAAACCAAGGCACATGCAAGGCTAATAATTATAAAAGTCAGTGTTCTGCGTTTGATAATAGTTCTACAACGCATTTTATAAATTTTTCGCCATGCTGCTCTTCTGTTCGTCTATTTTTGTTATAGGAAAACGACGTTTGCATCAGCAATGCATCCATTTACTTGCATTGACCATTATGTTGACGTTGTGTACCCACGCAGGTTGGCATTACAAAATTAAACTATATTTATTCTGATAAAATAGACTTTACTCGCTATGTCAAGAAGCACAATTGACTAACAAGTTAATTCATGTTCCAGTTGCATAATTTAATTATTATTCTCTAAATCAGCTGCACAGGAAAAGTTTCAATTATGCTCACAATTGTCCCAGGCCATATGTCAAGCGTCGAGCCTCTTTAGCCAGGAGAATAATATCCAGCCGCCACTTAAGTACTCGTCTAATTTTCCTCCAAGTAACAATCCTTTATGTAAAACTGTGCAAGTCATATCGGACTGGGATACAGGTAGCGTACTAGAGCTCATAGTATAGTTAAAATGTTAGTTAGATCAAATTATTATTTATTACATGATTTGGTTCAAAATAAACGTCGTGGACATTTTTTCAAATTCATTTTTGCAAGTATTGACAAGTCAGTGTTAATTTACATTTTTAAAAGAACCACTACAGAAGAAACAAAATACAAAACAATGTTTACACTTTCCTCCTTATTTTTACAGATAGGCAGGTTTGCAGGAAATTCTTTAAGTGCTCTGGTTCCACGCGCCTCAGTGATTCCGACAACAACATGAACCCAGACCCAAACCGAACTTACAAACAGCTCTCTGACCCTTCCCTTTCTGAAGTGAAGATCGTCGGCGGGAGTGACGCCCGTCCGCACGAGTTCCCGTACCAAGCCCGGCTCTTTCTCCCGGCCGACGATTTTACCTTCTGTGGGGGCTCCATCCTTAGCCCCAACTACGTCCTAACAGCAGCTCACTGCATGCACGATGAAGAAAAAGAAGCCGTCCTGGTCATCCTCGGGGACCACGACCGGTCGATAGAGGAGAAGACGGAGCAGAAGGTGAAAATTGAGGCAATTAAAGAACACGAAAATTACGCAAAAACACACGGGGAGCATGACATTGCCCTCCTCAAGGTCACGCCGCCCCTTCAACTCAACCAGAACGTCCAGCCCATTCTTCTTCCCAGAGCAAACTACGATCCTGTTAATGGATATGCAGTAGCGACCGGATGGGGCCTCCTTGACCCTGATAGCGCTGAACAACCGGAAAAACTCCAGAAAGTTACGGTCCCAATTATCCCTTCTGAAGCGTGCCAAAAGTTCTACGACATTCCAAATTTTCCAAGGAATGTCACGGAGAAGCAATTCTGCACCGGAGACACGAAAAAAGGTGGCATAGCTCCCTGCAAAACGGACTCCGGAGGGCCTCTCGCCCAAAAACTTTCCAATGGATCCTACAATCTGATCGGGATAATTTCTTGGTCCTACTCTTGTGCACAACCGGATTTCCCAAGTGTCTACAATAAGGTCTCAAGGTACGTAGACTGGATCCGCGCACACATGACGTGATCAGACAGTGAGAGGAAGAGACATGAGAGGAGTGAAAGAAGCATATGGTGTTATATGTTCAGACCTTAGTCTTCGTTTAAAAACTTTACTTGTAAAGCCCAAGTTGCCAAAAAAGCCCCTTGATGTTCTTAGACACAATCATTTTTATGGCCTTGTTCTTTATAATAATATAAACACAGCTTTTACACATGTTTTAAAATTTTTAAACTGGTTGATATTCAATTTAAAAAAGTAGTAAAATCTGTAGTTGCTCGTTTTGAAAACAATACAAGTTAAAATCACATTTTTTGGAAACTGCAAAAGTGGTATTTACACGTTTTAAACATCTACAAAAGTTTTATTTACTCTTTAAGAACAAACGCGATAGCTGTGTTCATGTACGGTTTTCAAACATAAACAAAAATTGTACTTAAACTTTTTAAACATTAAAATTAAAATTACTAATTAAAGGATCGTTGTACTTGCTTACGACAGTGCAGTGTCAAACTTCTGGTACTTAGTTTCCTCATCAGAAAATACCGTCCTGCTTAACTCAAGGACTAATAAGCGCATGCAATTACTGGGCAGTTTTACGTATACTGCCATTCGAAAAACAGTTGTTTGTAAAGCATGTCGCATATCCGAGAAACATATTGAATATATACTTACATTGCTTATGTAAAGGTTTGAAATTCATGCCTGGGTTTACTTTTTTTAATAATTCCGGTTTGGTTAGGCATGTATACTGGAAACATGGAGTAACAAAGTAAAAATTTATCTATTACTAAGGGGTTATTCATTAAGTACGTCACGCTAAAAAGTCGATTTTTGAACCACTACGGACCCCTTGTCACGCGATGTCACGCTTGGTGTACCCACCACCGACCGGATGTCACGATCAAAAATTTTGAATTTTGGAATATTTGGTTCCAAACAAGATTATGCATTACGCATTACTAGAGGGCTTGTCATTTTGCGTTTCATTTTATGCAATATAATAATTTCATTATTGTTTGTGGAAAGTACATAAAACAGACGTGACATGTTCTGACCTTTTCTTTTGAGAAACCTTTTGGGCACAAGTAGTCAAACGGGAACCCTGGCAATGATTCAGGCTTTGGTTTAAGTTCCATCAAAACAAACTGTAAACAAACTGAAAAAGAGCCAGTTTTAGCCAGGCATCTTGAAAGTGCGCCGACTGGAAAATATTTGGGACCCTGTAGACTGCCGACTGTAGATACGATTACTAAGTTTGGGTTGTAGATTCGGTAGACATCTCGTACGTTCTCTACCTTCATTTTCTCCTCTACCTGATTTTAACACTGCTCTCGTATGTTCTCTACCAGAATTACTTCCTCTACCTACTACCTACTGAATGTATGTATAGTGTGTTTTCTACGACGGTAACAGCCTGTTCTGCTGGAATATCAAAACTTTATCTGCTTAGTGCTTTATTTTAGTGCACGGAACCATTAACTACGGGGGAACAATCAACAAGAATGCTGAAGAAATCTGAGTAGAGAACATACGGGACATACGTTACGAAGTAGGTAGAGGAGATATTCTTAGTAGAGAACATACGCGACCAAGAAAATGAAAGTAGAGAACATACGAGATGTCTACCGTAGATTCAACAGTTTTAAACAAATTCAACATCTTTCATGTCGAATCTACATAAAAATTCTACAACCCAAATTCAATGGCAGGTATATGTATAGAAGGTCTCAGCCTTGTTTTCCGTCGGTGCACTTTTAAGATGCCTTGTTTTGGCATAAAACTGTGTTGAAGGAAAGTGTGAAAGATGTGAAAAATGTATGAGGAAGCCCAAACACCTGCAAGGCATTTGCGGTGGAGCAAGTGACCACATACAGTTGACATGACCTTCAGCTCTACGTATGCTGGATCTGGAAACCCATA
>JAQFZC010006201.1:0-12859 GCA_034695205.1 Dicyrtoma fusca
CGATTAATAGAGATAGCCAATGTTAACCCAAAACGAAATATGGACATAGTAGGTTCAACGAAACGAAACCAAAACGAAAAACGATGCATACACGGTTCCTAAGACGTAATCGATCTCGTCAAATTGGACATAAATGGACAGATACACCTACAGCGCTTGTATACATTTCCAAGACATGCGTCAAGAACTTCCTATTGCCCGAATGTGAAACGCTTTTAAGATTTTTGGTAGAAATGATAATTAATTGGTTCAGTAAACATTGTTGAATACGAACACCAACATGATACAAGCTTCATAAACATTCATTTCCCATATAATTATCTAGTAATTTAATGTTTGAAATCTACTGTACGATTTTGCCTATCTAAACTTAGCATTTGAGTCGATCTTCAATTCTAGTGTTATTTCTCCACAAGACGTTCGCATTCCTACAAACCTACGGCTTTCGCTGCTACATTCAGAATGCTCACAAAACGCGAATTTGATTTAAACCTTCTGATTTTTTTAATACTTTCAAAACTAAACATACTACCAATAAAATTCAGCCTAAGTAGTGGAAATGCTAGTAGCCAAATAGGAGCATGGAGAAAGTTGATGTGGTTTGTCTACTTTCTCTTAAGTTTTGTTGTCGTGATTTACAAAAATTCTGTCATTGTTGCATCTCTTATTTCAAACCACAGCACTGACTTCGAGTCCAAATATCTTCCTCTGCATAGTACAGTGGCTATAACAGAGACGATCGGTTTGTTTTGGTACTTTATACTTTTCATTCGCTTCCCAGATCTTACAGTGTCGATTTTTAATACGTTCTTTCCAGTTGAAAATAAAGGTATCTAGGCATTCATATTAATTATTTATTATTACAAACTCTTTAGCTATCGCACTCTGATTTGTAAACTCATTTTTATGGAACCTTTTGTGTTTTTTTGTGATTTAAGGCAAAATATCCAAATGGAAGAAATTGAAGACTAAGAAATTAGTGCGCAGGAAAATTGGAAAATACAGTGCACTAGAACTAGCAACTGTTGGCTTTCCTTTCATATTTTTCTCAATTGTTATATTTCCAGTTATTTCGTACACAATTAGTCACCATCAAATTAATGGGAACTTTCTTCATAATTCCACATTCAACTTTAGTAAAAGCAGTGATTGTTATGAATACACCCATCATCTAATTCTTGCCATCGAAATTTTTACCATAATTTTCACATTTTCAGCGATAATGTTTACTCTCATATTTCAAATGATGTATTTTATCAAGCTTGACAATACCATGCACGAAGCGTCGACCAAATTAAGGTAATTGCATAACTAAGCATAACTTATATTTCTAAAATAGTTCATTTTGATTTAATGATTTAAATAAGCAATATTCCACGTTTTCAGGCTAACCTTCAGAGTCCATGGATTGGCATTAAAAACTACTCAAATCTTAATTCAGCCACATCACTATGGTGAGGTTCTGGACACGTGTCAGCACACTCTACTTTCTCTCAACCGTTTTAACCAATGCAATGCTTACGTTCTGCTTTCTATGAAGCTGGCAGTTACCACAGTTACCATGATTGCTCTCGTTAATAGTATTTTTTACAATTCGGAAATGAACTCAGAATTCTATACTGTACTTTCCTCTTTAATTACATCGTCAATTATGTTGGCGTATTTTCTATTTTGCACAACCGTCTTTCACATAGTCGATAAACTACAGTCAATTAAAAGAACACTCCTTATGAGAGTCGCCATGGACTTTCGGGCAAAGGAAAAACTCTGGTTTGTAAAGTCGATTAATTCAATTAGAAATGTTGAGGTAAGTATGGGGAATGAGTTTGGATTTTGTGACACACTTCAAAGGAATTCATTTCCAAATTTTGTTCACTCCATTTCAACGAGTTTTGGCAAGCTTGTGATGGTATGTCGATCAGTGCCGTAATTTTAGTCAAGATCAACAATTATTAAAGAGTTGTCTGCAAGCATTGTAGTTTAATTGTAAATTATTCTTTTCTTATTAAAGTTTGCTAATAAATACGACGTTTTGCTTTCAAAATTGGGAAAATTGGAAGGTTTGAAAATTTTAATGGGCGTCAAACTATATTTTAAAACACGTCAGAACTGAGTAGGACATTTTGTTCCATTTCAAAAACATTAAAGTTGAGTAGCGTTCCTTGTAAAAATGAATGACAATGCCCAAAATTGCTTCGTAACACTTAAATCGTACTTCCAAGATATGGAAGGGAAATAAACAACGCAGAAGTTTCTTTAATGAGAAGCCCGTAATTGGAAGAATTGTAGTTACCAATATACACGGAAAACACAATGTAAATTGGACTTGTTTCTACAGAATTACTTTGTCTGACAAGTTCAGGAAATACTCTTTAATAGCCTATAATTACTGCAAAATTACAAACCAGTTATGTATCTGTACGGAATCTAAAACATGGTTTTTGCCTATAATTTAGACATTCGTGGTACTTCGTTTTACGCTTGAAACTTCACTCCTCCATTTGTGCTCTAGAATTACTACGTAATTACAATTGATGACTGAAAAGGTCATTGTGTTTTCTTCGAAATTGTTAACTAAAATTATTCATTCATTCATCACACTATGCTTCACAAGCCGTAGCTCAACATTGCATTGTATCAATTAACCAAGAGAAATCAAGTTTTGAAAGATTTATTCAAAATGTAAAGCAATTCGTTATTGTCGTCGCATTGGCCCTGGTTGCAGTTTTTTGTGCTGCAAACAGTAAGTCCGGTTAGGATACACTTTTTAAAAAAATTGTTCTAAACTTTTGTCTCGGGTTATAAAAACAGCTGCTTGTAACTATATAATATAATTAAAAATCGCGTTTCTAATAGGTTTTAGTTGCCAAACTATCGGGAGTTGGCGGCGACCTGATAGATGGAGCTCCCGGGTTTCATTACAACTGTGCTGGGAAGGTCGATGGGAACTACCCACATCCAACCAAGTCCACCCACTTGGGGTTAAAATGGCATGCAACTTAAAAAATCGTGACTCTTGCAAATACGGGCCCAGTGTTATTAAACATTATTAAATTATTATCCCTACTTCTTAATCATTGAAAAAGCATATTATGTATATTATTTATTTGTGAAAACAGTCAATTACTTATTTGTGTATTAACATGCAAGGTACACAAAAACAATACAAATGCAATGTGTCTACTCCAATACTTCTCCCAGACCAGAAATAAAAAGTTCTGAAAAATTACATACATTTCGCCAACTCTTGTATATCCGTTCCAAAATGCACCTCTTTCTAAGCTGTCTACTACCTTCCTGGAGTCGGTTGATAAAATTATTAGCAGTTCAACTAAAGAAATTCTGCTTTTGCCCATAAGTACACCAACTAATATGTTACATACACGCAAGTCCGAAGGTTAACGGCATTGGACTAGTTCAGGCTCGATGGGAAGCAAGAATACAAAACTTTAATTCGACGGAGATGAATTCAAACCACGCACTACTTCATGATATTAAAAATTTTGAGGCAGATCAGTCTAACGTTTTTGATTTTCTTAGTATTGCAGATGATATGCGTTCTACAATCCAAAAGATTGAGACAAAAAAGAGTAAATACATTCGGAGCCATCTTAGACGGCTGGAATATGACAGCTGGTGCAAATTGCCTAAAAAAGGCCAGGGTGTAATTTAATTCTAAGAATGTCCTCAGGCCCTCAGGCAAATAAATGGTTGCATTCTAAAAGTAAACTATCTGCATCTGAATGGATAACCTGTATTAAAATGGTGGGAAACGTGTTACCTGTTAAAGCGATACCTAGACCCGACCTGGAGGTGACCTCTTATGCCACCATGGCTGTAGAGAGAGAGAAACCTTAGGACACATCCTTGGAAAATGTCATAGGGGAGAGCTGTTGCGCAATAACCGCCATCATGCTGTTAGACGTTTGATTACTGATGCTATGAGTAAGGTGGATTGGAAAGTTCTTTAAGAAGTGGAATGCAGTGCAATTAGTGCAACGAAAAATTCAGATGCTTTGAACACTGGATCTGTGTGATCAGGATCAACTTGAAGCACGCATGGCCTCATCAAGGCGGGTCGACATCATTGCATATAATCTCCGCAATAAGAAAGGCTTAATTCTGGACCCAACTATTCGAATGGAAAAAGACACAACCGGAGAGTGTTCACTTAGACCAAAAAGCAATTTACGATCCTTGCGTACCTTATTTGAAGGAAAAACTGGGACTGGAGGAGATCAAAGTTATTGGGCTATACATAGGGGCAAGAGGAACCATTACAAAATACTTCCTTGACTTTATGAAGGATCAGGGAATTCTTCCGTCGCTGCTGATTGAAGATATAGTGACCACTGTTCTTAAGAAATCAGCACTTTGCACTCATTATATGTTTTCCAGTACATTTTGTACTTTTTTTATAGTAGTTTTTAAAATGCGTATTACAAACATAAATTTTTGTTAAACAAATTCTGTTTCGTATACTGAGTCCGCGTCGAACATAGAAACATGCGTCAGTTAAGTTCAGGTTGATATTATAGGGCTGTTGAGAAGATAATTCGTATAGACTATATAAAATATTATGTACTTTATCGAAGTCGAGTGAAGTAATGTGCAAGTGTTTTTCGATGTTAGATGTTTTCATAGTTATGTACATGCTCACTAAAAAAATCACATCAAATCGCTTAATTGACAACAACAAATACTTTGTTTTTCAGTAGTAAAAACGTATCGATTAATTTCTTAAATAAGTTCCACTAACTTAGGATATTACGGAATATTTATAAAACAAGAAAATGACCCACTTCATTGTTTTTTGTCTAAGTAGGTAATTAAAATAGGTTTGTTCTATCTAAAATTAATTATTGTTACAATTTTTGTATTTTCCTACACAATTGTATAGGTAATTGTATTGTATGTTAGCTCTTTATTGACAGACTTGACAATTTTCCAAGAGTTCTGGAGTTGGAAAGGTGCACTGAGATTCCCTTGGTGGACCAGCGCTGCAAGGGTCAAAGACGCAATTAGCTGCGCAGGGCATGTCGTTGGCTTGACCCGCACTTGTGCAAGCAATGTAGTGATAGCAGTTACTTGGATGAGGATAATTCCCATTTTCTTTCCCTGTGCAGTTGTAGCTTAAATAGACCTTACCAGTTAGGCCAAAGAGCCCAACGTACTCTTCTTCAAATTCAGTCTTTACTATTTAATAGAAAAAAAAACAACCGAAAAAAGTCGTTTACAACAATTTCTTGCAATTTATACGACTGAATAATAATAAAAAAATATTTCTAGTTTCTTAACTTACTGTTTGCCGTTAATGCCACTGCTATGACAGCACAGGTTACTACAAGGATTCTGAGGAGACCGACGGAGCCCATTTTGAATTTAGATTAATTCTGGATTCTAATAAGGATTTTATACGAGTGTTGTTTTTAATATTCGTAACTAAGACGAGCACAAAGTAATGCTGGAACTGAAATATTATTGTATACGAACGTTATTTTGTTGTTCTTATGAATCAATGCTTAACACATAAATCTTGGCTCTTTTATACTTCGAATTTGACTGAGCTCACCTGTCAAATAAAATGACGGTCCAAGCAATACAAAGCATTGTTGTATGTAGCGTCATTTTGTTCACTTTGTGTGTGTATCAGTAATCAGTAATTCACCGGAATTAAAGGGTCAGACGTCACTCATTCCAATTTCCTCGGAATGAATTTATCTATACACTTTGTCATCTAGTCCCGGTATCATGTCCGGAGTTAATAATATCCATAACAAAATATTAGAGGTGGGTGTTAGTATGTATGTAGTAAAATGTGGTAGAAAGTTAGTTGCATTTTACTGGAAATCCAATCTTGCATTTAGAGCTATTGATACATTACATACTTGAATTGTTTGTTAGTTTTATTTATTATTTTTTGCTTTCAAAAAAATTTGCATCTGTACATAAATAGTTTACAAGTGGAGCCTGTGTACAGTCTAGGCTTTACACAGTATAATTAGTACTGTAAGATATGGATATGTGCGGGCTTAAATTTCCATGCAAATCTAAACTTTTCCCAGAAGTGAGATACAACAAATAGGTGTGGCAACCGTATTTAACAGAACAATTGCTTTTAGTATTACTAATAGCTAAATGCATGCGTTCACACTTTAATACAGAAGTAAGTACATAAAAGTTTTTGCAAAACGAGCCGCATAAAAGCAGAAAAATTGTATTTAGCTACCGATTTTACCATTCACACTAGAGATACCACCTGATAACTAGTGTCAATAAGTACAATTATATGCACTGCTTTATGAGTATATGTAGCTACAGTAGTATGCATAAGAGAATAAATAATAATATTTGTTTAGATTACAGGTAAGTCAATGATCACTTCCAAATCCCAGAAACCGTCTACCTCCGTCTGCCTTTGTTGTTATGACGTCCAGTGACAATTCAGGGAAATCAATCACTGTCGAGAAACCAGCCACAGCTAGAGTGCATTTGGGCATTTTAATTAATTTCTGTAGTTCTCACTAATTTTAGCTCCAACTGCAGCGTTAAATTACATATTTTTTGGATACCTGTAAACGTTCTGAAGTTATTACACTCTTCTACCTGCGTCACTGTATAACAACAACAACAAAAGCAAATATCTTCAGTGATTCCTAGGAATTCAAATGACGTAGAATTTCAAGTATTATTATGGCGCCACAGAACGGTTCAATAACTCGTGAATTACCTTCGTTATAAAATTACTTGTCATTAGTAAAAGTACATGAAGGACATGAACAAGTGTATCCTTCTCTCTGTAACCATACAGCAGTTCGTACCCAATGGCAGGTCTAGGGGAATAGTTTTAATTGGTAAAACGTTCTGAACCATTTTGAGCGCATTGGTACATTCTGAACTAGAAAGTCCATTCATGGAAATAATCTATGTACCTATGTAGCTTCGGGTATTCTTGAAATTAATTGGATGATGCTTGGGCTTTTTTGAGGAAGTTTGCACCATGCTGATATTCTTGTGATCGTAAATACTCCAAAATCTGTTGGCTTTTTAGTATGAACACCGAAGTTATTTCGGATTTCATCAGGGAAGCCAAGAAAGTCTAAGATTTGTAATTACTCGCTTTTTAAATACTTTTGCTCGTGAATCAAAGGGCTATTAGATTTATGACGCACCTCCAAGGGATGTAACTTCTGTATTACTTGTACCTCTTCCGCACGAATAAGATCAATGCCTTTAGCCTTCACGAATAGAGCATATCATCATAATAATAAAATTCAATTAGTTAATGTATCGTAGGTGGTAAGATCAGCATTTCTTTAGCAGAACTTCTAATAGTTTTATCAATTGAATCCAGAAATTTATTTGATAATTGTATGGAGTTGTGCAATTTTAAATGGGTGTGTTCGTCTGGACCGCAATTAGTCCATTTGAAGAGTCAGTTTCTGATCTGGGCGCAGCATTGGTGTTAATTTAAGCTCTTCAATTTTAACAATGAATTCTTTAGCACACTTTTTTTTGTCAAAGAAGATGAAATAAATAAAGGTGACTACCAAGTATTTTTTGCTGAAGGGTTTAGTTGTTGATTTTACATAGAGGAATAGGGGGAGCAGGTTGATATCTGAGATGAGATGAATATTGAATTAGTTAAAACCTGAAATCTGGATTAAAACTGCCTACGGATGACTGGATTTAAGACTTCGATGAATTTGATGTATTTATGATTCTCAATAATTCTCACAGCAGTAAAACACTGTAAAATTAAAGATACAATTGAATTTAATTACCGAAAGCAAATTAGTAATTAATAACTATGTATAATGAATTTACAAAATGGCCGAATTTAGAATTAGGAGTGAGACGCACAACTGTTCGCTGTTCTGAAGTTGGATGGTAAATCTGTTAATTGTAGGGTTGAGAATGATGAGATGGGCTTGACGGTCCACGCCCCAAAGCTGACCGTTGAAACCTTCTTAATTTTAGGTTGTAAGTACCTACAGTTGACAGCTAGTACCTACCCACAGTAACTACCTTTCACTAACACAATCACTGAAGTGCACTGAAAGTATTGAAGAAGAAGACAAAATCAAAAAACTTGAGTAGTGTATAAAATCGTCGGTCAAAATTGTTGGAACTATTTAATGATTTAAAAAATAAATAATCAAACTTTTTTCATCATAATAATAAAATTGAAAATTCAAATAACGTTTTTTTTGTGGTATGTATCCCACTTTTTTTTGGATTACCCTTGAATTGTATACCTTTGAACGGCACCTTTGAATTTGTGGAATAAAGCATGAATTTTACTACGGTCCTTCTATAATTAGCCGAAATGTAACAAAATCAGCAGGAAAGCCGGTTCTTGGAAGACTTTTTGCCTTTTTTGACAAGACAAGGACCCAAAATACGCAACTAGATCAAGCCAGGTTTTTTTCCAAAAAAAAAATAAAATTAACGTCCTCGAATCACCTTGGAGTCCGGATCTGATTCCAATTGAAAGTTCCTGGGAAAAGATTAGGGGAATATTTTAGCAACTCTAAACCTCAAAAAGACAGACCGGGATCAGGGATTTACAAAATATCATGCGCAATCTGCCCAAAGGTTTGTATTGGGGAGGCTATGTGAGCATTATCAATCCGTTTGGGCGAGCATAGGAGAGACATCGAAAACGGCGAATTAAATAATGGAATCGCTAACCGCACATTTGGACTGACACCAGAGGGACTCATATGATTGCCGAGGATACAGCGGAACTTTCGAAAATGAGCCATTTTACAACGCCAGGAAAAGGAAGCAACGCACATTGGTTGCCACCGGAGTCCTCTGATGAACCAAGACACGGGGAAAAAACTTAATCCAATATGGTCATCTGTACTGTTTCGAATATACTGAAATATTAAATTCGACGATCATACCTAGTGACTTTGGCTACGTCTTTATGTACTAGATAAAATGTCTTTAGTTAGGATTGATAAACTATTTATTTTTCAAAAAATTTAAATTGTTTATTGTACCAGGAAATTTAAATAATCAAAAAAAGGTTAGTTGCAAGAATTAGTATGAATAAGGTTCTGGTGAAGATCACAGTTCGTGATCGAAAGCTTTACAATAAATAAAAAGTAAAAAGAAAAACTAATGTAATCCACACGACCCGAACTTGAAGTAAATACTAGAATAGAAAGAATATAATTATTAAAGATTTACGGATTGATACCAACATGACGCGTTCGATGGCGTTCATTGCTTCTATAATATTAAGAAACAAAAATTGAATTTAAATAAAGTCCTATTAAGATTATTAGGAAAGTCACGGATACACCATAAGCGTGTTAACAGTTGACTCGATGAGGGCTTGGAACATAGTCATGATCATTTAATAGTCGGCATAGTAACTTCCACCTAGCATTTGTAGTTTCACTGGCTGCATTGAGGCCAACTCCAGTGAAACCAGTTTTTGTTGTTTCTGTGGAATATTGACAATGTCTGACTTCCACTCCTGCAGCAAAGCGCTAGAGGCCCCAAATACAAACTAATTAAAAATACGAATAAAAAATAAAATAAAATAAAAATAGGGGTGTAGAAGTTTCAAATACTGTGATTCTTTTCTAGTTCTGAATAAACTGCAAGTACACGATCAAGTAAGTAATCACTTGATTAAAAACCTGTAAAAAATATACGGGATATCAGATTATTGTTTTTTAATGGTAGCTCGAAATTATATGTATGCATTTTGCATTTACACAATGTTTTGATTGACTAACGCAAGTAGAAATCAGCCCCTTGTAGTAATGTTTTGACGCATATATATATATATATATAGTACCTAGCCGAGGTACAGACTGTACATATTTCTATCGCTTAAGTAAACAAATTCTTACATTTAATAGAAGTGCTTTGTTGAAAACGACATAACTGCCGAATGCGATTTGTGTTGGTTTGTTAGTGATAACTTCGTGGGTGAATTTGATCTACGAAAACATACATCTAATATATATTACTCTTTAATGGCCTATTAAAAATAAGTAGGTACATAATTCTAGTTGCATTGTTTCTTAGCTTCTACGTCATTACCTGTAGAATGGTTGCCACGTCATTGTCAGAAACATCTAAAATAGCAAGGTCCAGTGCTATTTGCTTTTCCTAAAAATACAGAACAATAGCTTAACGTATTCGGAACTGAGAAATCATCTAAAGAATGCTTTACACAAACGTGTAGTGTACAAATTAACTTTTTTGAAAAGGTCAAAAACATGTGATTAACAATTCATGATGGTACAAAGCAAGACATTAACATTTTCAAAAACATTCCAAACTTGTAAATAACACTTTTAAACCGATCCAAACTGGAAAGTAACATTTTTCAAAAATGGAAAAAATAGAAATTAAATTTTATTTCTCAAAAACTGAAAAAATAGAAATTACCATTTTTTAAAAAGGTCAAAAATAGAAATTAATATTTTTTAAAAAGGTCAAAAAAAGATTTTTATATTTTAAAAACATTCGAAACTGGTGAATATCGCTTTAAAAAACTAGAAATTACCGTTTTCAAAAAGATCAAAACAAGAAAACTACATTTTTGAAAAGTGTAAAACTATGTAGATATACTACCGTTTTAAAAAGGTTAAACAATTTCTATATAAATAGATACTGCACTACACAAAATATTTTTTTAAACTGCACATCACCGGGAAAACTACCTCTTGAGTCACCCGCTCTGACATGGCCACTTTAACGCACAGTCGAAGAAACTGGGACACGGCATACCAGCCCCAGAATACCGCAATAGGAAAAGTATGTCGATTTTTCCAAGAAATCAATAAAAGTAAGAAAATACACATTGTAAGAAGCACAATGCACTGGACGATACAGTAAAGCTGACTGGGCATCTGATACTTGCATAAAAGGTCGCACTGACCACGAACGTAGTGGATGAGATCCCGCCAGCTCTTTACATCATTTGCATCCATTCTGATTAATTTGTTTTTGGAAGTGTAGGAAATTCCACACTTAATCTGTTTAATAAAAATAAATTCATTTCAAAATTCAAAATGTATTACTAAAAATAAGCTCCAAAGCACAAATGGTCAATTCAGTATAGAAACAAGCTTTAGGCCACAAGCCACAAACCAATTGAAATGAATCAGCTACAGTTCTATAAAGCATCATATTTTTCACATCTTCCATCAAGTCGACGACGATCAAGCTAATTAAGATTGTTAGCTCTAGCAATGTTTCGTACGACAGTCCCCAAGCCCCTGCAAAACTACTGTAAGCCCGTATAATGGAGCCTGATACGATAATCGTAGGCGCAAGGACGTAGAAAACCAGGAAAACATCCGACATTCTCACTTTGTAGGCTTTGTAGACCTGGCGAGTGTCTTTGGGGTAGTATTTTACATGACTGCAATACCAGAAGATGCGCTCAAATTCAACTTGGAAATGAGCCCAGCTATTCAAGAACTTTGCCAGCTGACCATACTGAACCCAGTTGAGAATAATCTGGCAGATTTGGGACACAGGGACTAACAAAATTAAACCCTTAATTGTGAATACAACCAACTTGACGGACGTGGCACTCAGATTTGGATCCTCCATCACTGCTTTAATGAAAGTTGGCTTCCAAGCTCTCCAGCTATGTACATGAGAAAACATAATAATATGTGAAATAATTATAAATTATTGGTTAGTCAAAATAAGCCTGCTTTTCTTATATTGTGTATAAACTGAAATGCTTACATCACCTTTCGTTCAAAATCGGAATGTCAAGAGACGCGTCGGTTATGTATACGACCCAAACCGAAATAATCCATGACCCTGAAAGGAAAGTGACAAGTACCGGAAATGACAAACAAGAAAATTCAAAATTCAGTTTTTCCGCTTGAAACGTTAATGGACACATTCCAAGAATGCTTAGCAGGTGCAATAGAAACCTGTACTGCCTTCCTATCAGCTCATTTTTACAACTGTGTGATTTTTTATTTGAACTTTGATTTTCTACATTAGTTCCTGCAAATACAAATAATTTGTTTTTCATTTTCTCGCAGCTTCTCTCTAAATTCTAAAATGAGCTGCACAATTATAAACCAGACGCTAAGCTCAAGAAATGACACAAAAACGGACCCAAACTAGCAATAACTTATTGAATATACAACCTTGTATATACGTTAAGGTCAACTCAAAAACATTTTAATTAAGACTAATTAGCCACAGGTATGACAGCTTGTTTTGTAGTGCACTTGTGCAAATAACAATGATGGTATGCCAAATGCCCCGATGCACCTTCCTTACCTACACAGATACATAGATAAAAACAAAAACTAATTCATCAGTCACGCTCTATTTCGGTTGCAAGTAAAAATTAATGAGTTAATCGCTTTTGTGGGGTTGGTTATAAAGTTAATCATTGCATCATACTATATGGTTTATGTTTACCTATATATAAAATGTAAAGGTATGGCACATTAAGGTGAATTCAGCTCTTTACGTAGTAAATTAGTATTTAGAACATCAAGTATGTTTTAGGGCTCACAAAGTGATTTTAAAAGCTAATTTTGGCATAAATGTTTGAACAGAAGACGTTTATGTCAAATTATTTGTCTACTCAGTAAGTCGACTAGAATATAACTAACTTACACTAGAATTAGTATTCTCTCAGTCGGTATCAACCCACATATCTAAAAAAAAACATACCTACCGTAAATCCTCTTTTACTACGCGGGTCTGTAACAGTACGCGGGTCATCGGAAGTATTTTCAGTGTTTAAGTGCACAGAAATTAGTGTAAAGCTAACTTTTTAGCCACTGAATAGCTTGAATTAAATGACACACACTTTTAAGTCGCTTAAAAGTGTCAAAATTCTTGT
>JAQFZC010006202.1:0-12855 GCA_034695205.1 Dicyrtoma fusca
ATTTTTGCCCTCACCCTCCGCTCCCCTCAAACCGAAATAAAATTTTTGCCCTCACCCTCCCCTCGATGAGTGGAGGGTACTTTAGGGGAGTTTTTGGGCTGAGGGGAACCCTCCCCTCATTGAGGGCGCCCACCTGTGAGCTGCAGTGCTTGCAGTTTGAAGTTTAATACTGGTCACACGTGATAAGCTTTTGCATTGATGGAAAAGCAGTACCGTCCCACTTTTTTATTTCCAATTTGAGAGGGCAATAAATTGAATTAAAAAAAACCTAGCATTTAGTGGTGGATGAGTCGGGATGAGTGTGATTTGTTTGGACGTGGGAACATACTATCAGTATTTGAGCGAATCGATTTATACTATTGTTTGCTGTTAAGATACTTAACTATGGACCAAACATTGATTATTTTAATAATCTTTGTATTTGTTGAACATTCAAGGAATACAGACTAGTTGTAAAGGTACATTACAATGTAAGAGTTTTAAGTCCGACTACTCTCCTTGTAGAATTAACACAATACAATGCTGGAATAAGCTACCTTGTGATGTTAGATACGTTAAAACGAATGATCGTGAATTAGAATTAATGCTTTTATGGTGAAAGTTTCTACAGTCGCTTGTGCAGAGTATATTATATGCCTAAATTCCACTGTAGTTACATTTGTAATATACTATTGGTTTAAGGCTTTGAATTACTGCTAATACTGCTATTAGAATTACTATTTTTTAAATTCTATCTAGTAATTATTTATTTGTATTATAATTTATTTGTGTCCATCATTGAAAATCAGTATATTGTACGCTGAAGGATTTGACTTGAAACTCAACGGGTCAGCAAAAACACCTTTCAAACTACTTGATTTGTTCCCAATATCTTGAGTTTTGAATTTCCACGCCATCTATCAACAATAAACAGCAACAATTATTTTATTATTTTAACATGCAAGACTTTAAAAATATTTTAAAACGCACGCTGAAAAGTGTTATAATGTTTGTATTCCAAACAAATTAATCGCACTTTAAAACGTTTTTGAAGTCTTAACCCCTACCTTGTTCGCTTAAGATTCTAATTGAACACGTATTTAGTTCAAAAAGAATTCTTGAAACCGGACCGTATCACGGCTTCGTGATCAAATTGGACCCCGCGCACAAATCACCTTACCCCAGTTTCACGTACCTTTTATAAATGTATCAAAAGAAATAATTTATGGACACGATTAGAGCAAGCAGGACTGAGCTACTCATTTATCAATAAGATAAAAGATCTGTATAATAAAGCAAAGACTAAAATTAGATGTAACGACGGATTCACCGATATGATAAAAGTACTCATAGGAGTTCTCCAAGGTGAAACGCTTTCATCAACACTATTCACCATATGCATTGACTAAATAACGGAAGTATTAAAAACAGCGGAATAAACGGAATAAAAATGTCTGCAGCCGAAATACTTATTCTAATGTAAGCAGATGACATAATACTAACTGCCTAAAATGAACTAGATCTGCAGAATCAAATTAACGTACTCGACAGTTTTTTTAAACAAAGCAGGGTCAAAGTCAATTTGATCAAAACTAAAATTGTGATCTTTCGAAAAGAAAACAGACATCCTAACTCAACAGCTTTTTGGTAGGAAAATCAGAAATTGCCAACAGCTATACCTACCTAGGAGTTCCTTTCGCACAAAGTGGCATATTCAACCTGGCTAAAACACACCTCTTCACAAAGGCAAAAAGAGCACAAGCAAAACTGTTTGAACTTTTTTACAAGTCAACGATAACGGATATTAAACTCCATCTAAAACTATTTTAATCACTAGTACAGTATACACTGATGTACGCTGCTCCTGCATGGTGTTTAAGGTATAGGGGGGACGAACTGGAAGCATTTCAAACAGCTTTTTTATGGCAGCCTACCTCCTTAAGAAGTTTTACCCCAGGATACTTTCTACGGCTGGAAACCGGAGCCACAAACATTAAAAAAAAATTTTTAAATCACTCCTAAGACTTCTACGTACAATATTGAACAGAGAAGAAGAATCTCTCACGTACAACTGCTACATAGAAATGACAAATTCAGGACAACAAGACTCTCGCTAGAACTGGAAAGTTCAACTTAAATCTATATTTTTAGAATCTAACCTTGAACTGGAGTATGGCCTTTTAAATTAAGATTATCTACAAAAACAGTTCAAAACCCTTATTGATAAATATAGGCTATCATGTATAAACAAGGATGCGCTTAGTATAGTGAACAGCAGACAACTATCACAGTTCAAAACAATCAAAACTCATACAACAAGAGCAGAATTTTACTGCATAAACTATGAATGGAACATTAGGAAATTTATCCAGAGCCTTAGAGCAGGGCTACCGAGACTCATATGGAAAGAACGGACAGTTAATTTCAATGGAATGAATAAATTGTGGAAAAACTGTAGCTACTACGTGTGACATACGTGGATGCGAGACCGAAACCATTTCCACATCATGTGTATATGTCCCAACTACAAACCGCCTGAGCAAAAATTCTTGACAAATATTTATGGCTTAATGTAAATATGACTAACGTTGTTATACTTTCAGAACTTATTAATAGCACTGACAACTTTTGGAAAATTTTTAATTTTTGGAACGAAGCATTGCGTATGAGGAAGCACTACTGTGACTGTCTGTCGACCGAATAAATAATTACTACCGTTAGAGATACATTTGTTTGTACTGTTCTCAACAAACTACTACTAATCATAATGTGTTTTACTGGACAAAAGCACTCCCTTACGACACTGTTTATGTAAAATAAGCTTATAATAGAACTGATAATTGATGTGTAATTAAATTGATACTCATGTAAGAACCAAACACGTAAATATGGTAACTAATCTTCTGTTGTATGGGCCAATGACGAATCTCTCAACACGACTCTGCTAGATAAAGTTTATAAATTCCTAGTCGACTTAGTCGTGATCCGTCACACGAGCGTGTGACTTCACAAACCAAGGAAGTTTGTGGTTCCAATATTTCGTTTGCCTGTGATGACTCGACTTTGTGTAGTGACTATAGTGTATGCGAGTTGGAATACTGTGTGTGGTGACCACACTGTGCGTGGGTGCTGACTACTCTATGTGTAAGTGGTGACTACACTGTGTGTGTATGGTAACTATACTGTGTTAGTATGGTGCTTATACTGTTTGTGTGGTTGCTATACTAATTGTGTGGTGACTATACTGTGTGTGTCTAATGACTATACTGTTTGTTTGGTGATTATACTATGTGGTCACTCTACAGTGTGCGTGGTGACTATACTGTGTGTGTTGACTATATTCCGTGTGTATGGTGACTATATTGTGTGTGTGGTGACTATACTGTGAGTGTGGTGACTATAATGCGTGTGTGGTGACTATACTACGTGTGTGGTGACTATGCTGCGTGTGTGTGTGGTGACTATACTGTGCGTGTGTAAGGTGATTATACTGTTTGTGTGGTGGCTGTACGTTTTTTGTGATGACTATAATGTGTGTGTGGTGACTATACCGTGTGTGGGGTGACTATACTGTATATGTCGTGGCTATACTTTGTTTGTTGACTGTACTGTGTGTAGTGACTTTACTGTGTTTGTGTGGTGACTATACTGTTTGTGTAGTGATTATACTGTGTTGGGACTATATTACTGTTTGTCTGGTAACTATGATACCGTGGATGTGTTGTGACTATTACTGTGTGTGGGTGACTATAACACTGCGTATGTGCGGTAATTTTGTATGCGTTGTGCAGTTTCTACTATAGTTACCACAAGAGATGTGGTGATTTAGTGTAACAGCAGCAAAGAATGGCAACGCTACTTGTGTGGTTCGGTGTGGTGACTATATTTGGGATTATATAATCACTGTCAGTACATGCTGATCTGGCGGTTAATGAGTTTGTTGAGTAATTTTTGTTAAGCAACAGACTAACGGATTTTGAAATGGATGTGTGACCTGTGCTCGGCAATCCTGCAAGGCTTTGTGGTACTTACGTCGCAGGTCCTAAAATTCACTCTCTAGGCGTTCTTGAGTTCCATTCTCTATAAAAAGTAGTCAGAAATAATAAAATCAAAATAAAAGTAATGACTATAGTGAGTAGTGTGTGTAGTCGAAGTTGTCTAGCCCTGCAAATAAGTCTCGTGGCTATGACGTTAAAGATCTGACAGTCAGATTTTTGTTCTGTCTTGCCGTAACCGTTCTCCCGTTTATCACTATTTTTAGAAATAGTTAAACAACTACTTATTGCATGCAAAACATCACTTTAAATCTAAAATCTCCCCGTTATTTCCGTCAAAATAGTGTATTACACGACCACATTGGTCAAACATTAGGAAACATTGTTCTTCCCCTATTATTAGTCGATACTGTTATTTCAGTAATTAAAATAAATATTAATATTTTGACTCCCGAAAACTAACATATCTCACTGGTCATCCACTTCAATTAGTAACATACTGTACCGACAACCGATGAAAGGCGTAGTGCCATGCTGGCGGCTAAGTTTGACGCTCGAGTGACTTCACGAACCAAGGAAGTCTACAAAACACCGATGAAAAAACGAATAAACAAACAAAATAATTTAATGTTATCTGCAGCGCGAAATTTTATTAAAATAACATGAATGTTATTTGATAAACCGCAAAGATCATTAAGGAAGATAAAAAAAGGAAGAAAGGAATTATTTTTTGTTTTAAAAGTTTAAAAACAAATCAAAGAAAAACGAAACAAAAATTTAAAAATGTTTTTGTTTGTTAGTTGGAATGTTGTTGCTCTTTTTCGTTGACGCTTGTTAACATGTTGTTTAGGTAAAATGACAAAATCAACAGAACGAATAAAATTATTACAAAAGCTAACTTCTGCTATGTTTACTAAATTTAATTTATTAATATTAATGTGACCAACTTTCAAACCTTCAGAAGCAGATATATCACAGACATCAACATAACAGTTGGTTGCAGTTCAATTTCTAGTGGGTTGAAAAGTTCATGAACGTCTGGCAGAGGTAACTCGTTAATGAGGTTGGAATGTATTTAATTGTCTATGCAGATAATACATTTCTACGTATTTGAATTAAGTGCATAAAATTTTCTTTAGCGGGTCCTTGGTTCCAAATAGGTCCTGTAGTACTTTTTTCCAAAGGTAGTATACAACATTTGTTTAAACAAAATGATTTTGTCCCTTTCTTATAGAACCCAGCACATGAATTTTTAATCGCCTGTACCACCCATTAGTACAAGAAGTTGATTCCTGGTTGGCGGACTGATGATGCTTATTGAGTCGTCAAAGCTGTGAACTGGCAGTAGCGCAAATATATTTCAGAAATGTCCTAATATAATATAACAAAAATGAACTCTGCCGATACTTACTTAAGCAATAATCGTTACAATTGAATTCTATAGAATTTGACAACTGTTCTTTTGTAAACGTCGTTGTAGTGTTATTACTCACTCTTTATTGCAAAACATATACAGCGTAACTTTACTGTGTAACAGAATGAGCTGAAAACTAAATATGTTTTTTGTAAGGTAATGCTTTGTTGAATTCCGCGATACACTCAATCATTCGCGCAGTTCAAAAAGCGGTGAAATTTAAAAACGAACTAGAAAGGCTAAAATCTTATAAGAAATAGAATATTATTACTATTAGTGTATTCTTTATTAGACTAATAATTATAATAAAAATTGTTTACCAAAGTAAGGTGCATACTAGTCACATATTATCTAAGATTTTAGTGACTTAATATTGACTGTCACAATTAAAAGCTTATACTGGTTTTTCTAAACTCAGTCCTCATTAGTCATTAACTTTTAATTATGTGAATAAAATGTAATTTAATTTATAATTTATTAAACTAATAAAACAAATAATTACAATATTATTAATATTACTTTTACTAAAATTCAGTCATCAGTTTGATCCAGTAAAAAACCCTAACCTGAATCAAACTAAAATTGTGTCATTGCTAAAAGATCTTAATGAAATGTTGCAATCAGTAATTTACCGAGACAATCGGTACCGTACGGTTCGGTACGGTAACGGTAAAGCAAATTGCTTTTACCATTACCGAAACGTTAATACCGTAAAGGGTTATGTCGGTACGGTACGGGAAATACCCTATACCGTACTTTACCGTACCTATCAAAGCTCTAATCAATCCAGGTCAAGGTCAACGTTTAGCCTATGCCAAATGACAAGAGTAGTAATCTTCAGCTCACTGGAAAACGTGAAGTTACTGGATCAAACGGACAAAACTGACAGAATAATTCAGGTGGTAGTCCGGCGCCAGCTGGCTCTGGGACTATGAGTGGTCGTAGTAGTAGAAGTAGGGGAAATTCATTTAGCCTCGGTCGGGGTGTAAAACATACAAAGGGCTACGCTGACATTCGACTAGAATCAGGCACCCCTGGCTTGAACACAGAAGAAGAAGAAACTAGGACAAGAAATGAAGAACATGCGTCCACCTCAACGTCGGTGCCAGCACCACTTAACTCTCAACGCCAGGAAACCAGTAAAATATTTTACAGTTAAAAAATAGCTGAATAGTATTTATACCTTTGCTTTTACTAAATACAAATTTAACTTACAATATGTGTGTTAGTAGTTTGAAATACAATTCTGATTACAGATCTGGCCCGAACAAAACCCGGATCTGTCACTAGACTCCATATCAATTCAAAATTTAATACTCGTAGTGGGAGTAGTACTGCCAGTTAACGAGTTCATGATGGATAAATAACAACGACCTGCGTCTCAAAAATTGGTGATACGAAGATAGGAAGAACGTGATGAGGTTAAACAAAAGAACAACGAAGAAACGAATTCGTCATATTGTTTTATTGCGAATCGTGGTTCCAGAACACTTTCAAAAGTTTTAAAGTATGATCACATCATTTTAAATTGCTGTTGAGTGAGTAACTGAGCGAAGCCTGTATACCGACAAAAATAAACAGACTTGCTAAAAACAAAAAGGTATTCTGTAAAATAGATTTATTATACAAATAATCTATATTTATTTTATTAAAAAAATTATTCTGCAACGAGCAAACGTTAAGTGCCTTCCTAAACTGTATAATTAATTAAGGTGGCAGGTAATAAGGCTATACCAATAACAGCAGACTAGATACTATAACGAACATTTAGTTATTCTTGCTTTCTAGCTATACTAGACAAAAAATTTCTAGAAGAATAGAAATAGAACAATACATGTAAGTTGCCATTATTTATGCAATTTAATTTCCAACATTTAATTTCCATCTTCCATACTTCCATCCCCGGCCGCGATCTCCAATCTCCATCCAACGTTGATTTCAAAAATATTCCACCTATGCGTATTTCCATACACCGCAATGTATTTTAGATTTTATTGTAAAACCTGTCGATTTTCTCAAATATAAATAAGTATAAGTAATAAATAATTATATATATTTCAATGATACATTAAAACGTTTGTACTTATAATACTTCGATTTGCGTTATAAAGGTGATCGTATCATTAACTAAATCACTACTAACTACACTGCACTGTCCCTAATTCATGAATCGTATAGAAATTCAGAGTGAAAGTGAATACGCTAATTTCAAAATAATTAAAAATCATGACCCGATATAAAAATTAGTAACGCGGGTTCTCGCCATTTATTTGAATTATTACTCACTAAATAACACCCACTAATTATCACCCGCTCACTCATTATCCATACAAATCCTATGCCCTTTAGCATTGAGCAATGTTAAAGATATGCAATATGCAAAACAATGCAAGCATATGTACAATGCAAGTACGTTTGCAATAAACAGTGGAGAGAGAGAACGAAGAGAACAGATAAACTGCATACTGATAGGGTACTGAGAGTGGACTGCAGCAGAGAGAGAGAGTGGGATATAGAAAAACAAAGTACTATAGAGTGAATAGAGAGATGTACTGGTGAGAGACAGTGAGTGAGGTGAGAGGTGGGAGAGAGGAAAAAGCATAGATACATACATGAGGGAGTGAAAGAGTGGTGAGAGGACCAAAGCAACCACTATGGTTGCAGTATGGTGTAAGTGTGTGTACAATAATTGGGATCGGAGAGTCGGAGCTTCCACCAGTCCTCCAAAAATGTGGAGTGAGAAAATATAAAATGATCAAATTTAACGGGGCATACGTACACATGGTTGCATCAATGTATAACGGTTCCCCATCACGGTCGCGTGTCCCAGTAAGAGACTTCCAATATTACGTAATGCGGGGGGACCTTCTGACCTTTTGCTACTGCTCACGGGAGGGGAGAAAAAGTAAATCTGGTCATCAAAAACTCATTTGATAATGATTTTGATTTTGATAAAAATTATTATAACATGACTAAAAGTTGATTGAAAAGCATATATTGATCCTGGGAAGGGAACCAAAGGTGAAACAATGACTTGAAGATGAAAACAATTATTACTAGGTTGAAAAAAGTTGATTAAAAATTCCATGTGTAGTAATTGAATCTACCTCCCGTCGCATTGTTCCAATGGTTGGAAATTACCCAATAATCCGTTTCCCCTTTATAATGAGAGAATATGATGTATATCTTTCTACTCTGTCTCTCTTCTACCCCTGACCGCTATACATTTTCTTTCTCAGCCTCTCTTTGTCTCTGCTATAGTCAGTTCTACTTGCACTTCCAATATACAGTATATCTGAACATTATTTGCAAGTTATTTGCATTCTACACACAATTTGCATTGTTTTGTATATTGCACATCATTAGCATTATTTGCACAATGCTAATTGCAATGGATTTGCATGGATAATGAGTAGGCGGGTGTTAATCAGTGTTAATTAAATTATGTGGCGAGAACCTGCGTTACTAATTTATATCACAATTCTGAATGTTCTTCTAAACTTTAGGAATTCGGAACTGCAACTTCCAAGACCATTACAGTTAGATTGAGGATTAAATACAACAATACAATATCTCATTCAAATGTTTTTGACTTAACCAAACATTTAAAAAGCTAAACAATGCTTGATGAAAAAGCACAAAACTCAAGCACGAAACTGGTAGTACAGCGACAACAATCAGTGACAAAGTTGGCAAGACGAAGACCAAAACGACGCCGATCCAATGAAGGACCACGAACATCTAAAGATACAAATGTCATTCCAACTTCCAGCGATCCTCCTCCCGTCTCTCCTAACGTCCCCCTCTGGAAAATGCTACATGTAGAATTAATTCTAGTTATTCACTTGACAGCCTCCTTGATAACATACATGGCAGTTCAAGATATTTTGCTAGAAAAAGCATGTAATGTTGATCTAAAGTACAGTGCAAAAGTATGCAGTGCTCTAAAATCACCGTAAGGGTAGCACACAGTTTAAACATTAATAAAATGAAAATGAAGTAAATGAACTAAACAAAATATTAAAAATATTTCACTACATATATATATATAACTTTAAGCTAATACTTTTTAACGAATAATTTTACTTATCAGAGAAAGTAGCTTATCTTACGCTGAAGAAAACCGTCAGGTCCAAATGCTAATGGGAACTATAAATATGTGGCGAACGATACTAGAGAATTTTCTGCCCATTATCTTGGTCTGTCAGATAGGTGCATGGAGTGATAAGTATGGACGAAAGATCCCGATGCTACTCGTAATGATAAGCTTTTTAGCACAGTCTTCTATACTACTTTTGTCTGCGTATTTAATGGATCAACTAGGGGCATTTCAAGTTGGGCTAGTCACATCGCTGGTCACTTCATTGGCTGGGAATAGTGCTTGCTTTGGAATGGCTGTTTTTAGCTACGTCTCCGACTCGACTCCTCAAGACAAGCTGACCCAACGAACTTCCATCACAGGCTCCTGCTTCTTTGTGGGTTTAACACTGGGGATCGTGCTCAGTGGGCAACTTGCTAGCATATCCTGCACCTACACCCAGGTTTTCCTTCTGTCCATGATTCTAGAAACGATGAGCATCGTGGGACTTTTGATTCTGGTAAAGGAACGATCTCGCGAGAACGATGCGGATAGTATCCTGACCAAGCTAGGCGATCTGTTGGATATGTCACATTTTCAAAATGCAGTCAGCTCCGTTTTCAAACCTAGAACGGGCAATAATCGAAAGAAAGTACTTTTGCTTCTAATGTGTCACTCCATGATTCTGGCACCTATGTATGGTACAAGTTTAAAGAAAAGCCAGCAACTATTATAACATTGTTATTAATAAGTTGTTTAGTTTGTTGAAATTATTGTTTTTAAATCTACTTAATTTTACTAACTACATTTTTGATGATGTTTTGACTTTTAACATAAATATAGGAGAAGCTTCTGTGGCCTACCTTCATGCTCGACAGCAGTGGAATTTAGAGGCACCGAGCTACGCTAATTTTATTACCTACAAGCTAATAATTGGTTTCATCGGGAGCTTCCTGTCAGTGGCTGTGCTGAACGAAATTCTGGATTTAAGTGATCCAGTTATTGGCATTGTGTCCTGTTTAAGTCAAATGGGAGCATCACTCATTTTTGCATTTTCTAGCACTGTCACAATTGCGTGCGTAGGTTAGTTTATCAAATCTGAAATTACTGAAATAAATACTTTCATAATAATATTTCAGTTGCAATTCCGATGATATAAATAGTCACTGCTCACTGATGATAACAAAATTTTCTATTTGAAATTATATCATACTAGTTTTATCACTAACTTTGCAATTTTGAATTTTAAGGTCCAGTTGTAGCACTTCTCTCGGGGTCAATCATGGCGGTTGCCCGTTCCATAGTGTTTAAGATAATACCAAGTAAAGACACTGGAAAGGTCAACTCTTGTATGGGCAGCTTGGAATCTTTGACCCCTCTGATTGTCACGCCGTTCTATAAATTCCTGTATTCAGCCACTCTTGAAACATTCCCGGGTGCTTTCAATCTACTGTCCGCGGGCTTCATGTTACCCCCTATCGGAGTTTATGTGTACGTCAATATTTTTTCCGACAATATTAATTAAATATTTGTAGTAAACTTTGATAACTATACAAATGAATTGACATTGTAAAAGTATTTATAGCATAGCAGTTTACATTTACTAATAATTTCTGAATTAAGTACAATAAGAAAATGCTTGAACATTCTATGTAGGTGGCTCTTAGCTGAAAGAGATGAATAATACTCGTTAACGAGTATTTCACGTAAAAGTTCTAATCGAAGTACAAAAAATTGTGTGAACTAAGCTGCTGATGTTAACAATCGATCTCAGGTATGTAATTGTAATTATGTATTTGATTTCATCACTTATAGCAATTTGCTGGTTCTTATTTAAGGCTCGTTTATATAGCAAGCAACATTTTTAAAAACGCTGGCGACCGCAACTTTTTCAAAAATTGCTGCATATTTTTTATTTACATAGCCAGCATCATGTGATGCTTTTGAGTTTTGTTGCTACTTTTGTTGCTGCAACAGACATCAAACCAGGTTTGATATTTGTTGCTAGCAATAATGTGTTGCTAGCAATAAAATCTTCTGCGCAGGTGTAGAAGGCAGCGAACGTGACTTGCCGCTGCAGTCAAATCATCACTCGTCAGATACCGCCTTCTGTGCAAACAAAAAGCCCGCTGTTGAAGTCCGCCAATTTTTAAATTTAATGCTGCATGCAGCAAAAATTTTTGTTTTCTATGTAAACGCTTTGTAAAAACAATAGCGATTTCGAAAAAGCGGTACTAGGCATTTTTTACCAGCTTTTTTAAAGAAAATGTTGCGAATGGTAGCAACTTCTGTGTTGCTAGCTATATAAACGAACCTTTATCCGACTCAAGTAATGTAGCCAACGCAACGACCAGAGTGTTCATCTACCAGCACACATGATCAAATTCCATGTACCCCACTGCACTGTAGACTATTGAGGACGGGCCCAGCCCCACTCAACCACCCTGTCGCTCTTAGCCAGGTATCAGTGCCGTGGTATCTTTGATACTAGGCAAATATGGCGGACAGCACACTAATTTTTGACACCACTGATTTATAGTTTCAGTGATCATTTTAATTGAGCCTCTGGTTTCAAATTCAAACTAGGTTTAAATAGCAGAAAATAATTAGCACTTGGAGATTGATTTAGAAACGTGCCCTATTAGAATGATTACGGTAACACCAGTTTTAGAAAGCACTTTCCTTTTTGTATTTTTTCACCGGATTTTTTTATTGAGCAATCATACCAAATGTTTGGTAAATAACGTTTTGAGTTTGATATCGTAAAAAACCGTCTACCCCAAAAATGGCTTCTTAAAACAAGAGATGGTTGATTGCTTAAATAAACAGTCAAAAGACCGCGTCTAAATGCTTTCGGTTTCGGACCAAAGAGCTCTTGATCGAAGAAATGATTTCTTGAAACTTAATTTTCATGTAAAAGATTGGATCAAATAGTCCTTGTCCTTGCAGTACCTATTTCATTTATTTCCATTTTGGATGGGATTTTGTTGCAGGTTAATGACGGCAGCGGGCTGGAATGACGTGTTGACTGCCATGACACCGGAGACGCCTGTATGTGGGTCGTTTCGGAACATCAAGTGTGGGCGGCCGGGGGAGGCCGAGTGTGCAAACGTGGGCTTAGCCGTTGCCTACATGGTCTCCTACCTCTTTATCAGCTTCCTCGTCATCATCAACATGTACATCGCCATCATTCTCGAGAACTTTGAGGAGGCGAGTCGGGAGGAGGAAGTTGGGATCGTTGAAGATGATCTGGAAATGTTCTATATCCAGTGGTCAAGGTAAGGGGTAGGGGCGTCCATATATACTATGTTACATATCGTGAGTGTAACTGCAAAGTGGCCTAAGTCCAGTTCCTACTTAACTGCAATCTGGCCGGTGTCCACTCAAAT
>JAQFZC010006203.1:0-12854 GCA_034695205.1 Dicyrtoma fusca
CCGGCCAAAAAAGCCGAATAGTCTAGTCTAGTCGCTAGTCCGCTAGTCTAGTCCGACTAGACTAGGCCAGCCTTGGTCTTAAGACCATAATAATGCTAATGCCGACACTTCCAAAGCAGTCCAAAATGTTAGCTAGTCAAGTCAGATGATTTTACAAAAAAGCAGCTAGTCAAGTCTGGTCAAATTGAATCTTTGGACGGCGCTGAAAAGATTATTCAAGTCTAGTCAATCCGAGTCTAGTCACTACTTTTTGACCTGCCTAGGGCTGCCCTAGACTCTTTACAGCAATTTAAAGTTTCGCTTTAAAACTTTACATAAAGATAGCTTTAACTTACTTTTGTTTTTTTTTGTTGCTATTTTTCAATATGACCCTTTCACCCTCCAACAAATAGAAAACCGACATTTATTGCATAAAGCTCGGTACTTGAATCTTTTAAAGTTAAAAACTAAATGGGTATAACACCTGCTTCAAGCTATCGCATGTAAAGAAGTATTCCTGCAACATTTCTGGCAGTAAAATTGAACAACAAGGGTGTAGATTCCCTTTCCAATGTTCTAAAGCTCCCTTGCTTCACTCCGACAGCTCTAACCGATATAATTTGCCGTGTCAAAAATGCTCTTTCTTTTCTACTTAAGCCACCTGAGCATGATAGGAGCATTTGTCTCTTAAGACTTTTTATTTTCTCTGGAATGGAGAAAGCCTTGTCATACAGAGACATGTATGTGATAACTACAGAGATGAGGCCACAAATAGTAAACGTGCCTGCCACAATCTGTGTCGAACCAAATTTAATGGAATATATTGCAGAATTCAGAATGACTGACATTATGGTTATCTTTGTCGCAAATATGGCATTACATTGACTCATATTGAAGCAATGAAGAAAGAGTTCGACTTTCTTGGCATTTCTGTAAGCATACGTAGTATAATGCCAAAGTGAAGCAGAAGCATACTATTACGTGTATACGAAAATAACGTGGAACCAGATAATGTGGCAAAAGTATGGATTTAATCAGTTTGAGGTTTCTGTAGACCATTCCTAAAACCTCTAGTAAGACTAACAATTGCCAAGTGATTTGAGAAAACCAAGTTTTTTTCCGAGTCATGATTTTACCGGAATTCAAATCAGTTTGAAGGGAAAGAAAGTGAAGTTTGGACCAGATTGAGTACAATCTCAAATTTCTACGAAATTCTTGTGTCGTTAGCATCTTTAAAATGCCTTTGTGTTTGAAAATTCGGAAAATTGTCTATTTTAACGTCTGTTGTCGAAATCAGTGGGAGACTAAACTAAATCCACTACTGCCACGTTATATTGTACAAACGGCTTAAAAATCTGTGTTCCACCAAACTTACACTGGCTGAGTGATTCAAAAGTTGATTAATAATTAGTACCTGGCCGTTTAAGGTAATTTATTGAAGTAACACCGGACGATTTTTGGCAATAATGAATGAAATACGTTACATACTTACACTTTTGACTATTTTTGACACAAAGAAATATTCCGGGTGCGTAATTCAATTATGATTTTTATGGTATAAGTGGTATTAATCATTAGTAGCTGTTTGAAGTAACTGACGGAAGTAATACTAAACGTTTTTATCCAAGGTTAAGCATGAAGACGTTAGACTACCTCGTTACACACTCATTTGTTTTTCAAAACCAAGGAAGTACTCAGGATAATTCAATTACGATTTTTTGGGTAATTGTGCACGGGCAAATATCGTTTCAGTAAATTCAAAACTGCTTTCAAAGGAATGTGACAACATATGTAATTGTCGAGTGTAATCATTGCGTTCATTACAGTTGTCAACAAGTTCGACGCAAAAGTTAGTAGCTAAGTGAAATTGTCTTTGAGCCGCGAATCATCAAATTATTTCAAACTACAAAATGGTCAAATGGACTTTTTTGTCACTGTAGTTTAGAGTTAATTAATCATTAGTAGTTGTTTAAGTTAATTTACTGGAACAATAACTAATGGTTTTATCAATGCCTGAGTGTCAATATTTTAAATAACTTGCTTTTTAAACTGCTTTCAAAATCAAGGAAGTATTTAGACCAAATTATTTACGACATTTCTGGTGAGCGTGCACAAGCAAACATCATTTCATTTCATTGTTTATTCGATATGTTTACAATTGCAGTTTACTTTAAATTTCACATTTGATGGCTCGGTTTACATGATACGATGTCTATTAAAATGTTTAAGACAACAACTGATTATAATTTTTTTCAATAATAACAAATGATTGACGAACACCCTAATGCGACATATATAGCTTAACCATTGCAAGATTCAGAACGTATACTCAAATCAAATTGGCTTTGCTGGATGGAGGAAAGCGTTAGCTTGGTTCTCCTAATAAAATATTCTTTTTCTCTGTAGTTCATAAAATAGATTCGCCCAAATTCGTTTTGACTGGTTTTATTGAGGCTCTTGACTGACGGACGACTACTTTAGCTATTACATCAAGCAATACTAACTAGCTTTAACATATCCTTAATAAGCTATAACATAGATTCCGTGATGTTATTTGTGTTGCTATCGCATGGAAAGAAGCAATCCAGCAACATTTCTTGCAACAAAATCGAACAACATCGGCGTTGATTCCCTCTCCAATATTTTGAAGTTTCCTTGTCTCACTCCGACATCCTTAAGCGATCGGATTTGCTGCGTGAAAAATGCTCTCTCTTTTCTACTTAAGCCCCCTGCGCAAGATATAAGCATTTGTCGTATGATTCCTTTGATTTTCGCGGGTATTGGAAAAGCCTTTTCATACAGCGAAACGTACGTGATAACTATCGTAAAGAAGAGACAAATCGTGAAGATGCCAGCAAAAATATGTGTTAACCCAAATTTAATGGTGTATACAGCCGTGGTAGTAAGCATTAAAATTATGGCAATTTTTGTTGCAAATATCGCATAACACTGGCTCACATTAAAGCAATTCAGGAAAAGCTCGAGTTTCTTGCACTCTTTGTACGCACGATATAAAATCATTCTTAGCGCTGCTTGGGAAGACTTTTTCAAGTCAATGGCATGTAAGCGTAACTCGACTTCATTAATTTGGGAGTTGATTTTCATAAAAAACAGTATTTTAAAAGTCAATTGAAAAGTTGCGGCACACGTAAAAAAAAATAAAATCCACACCTCTGAAAAAACTGTTATGAAACGTGTAAAGAAATATCTATAGCGCTCATCCAGCGCTGCGTAAAAAAGGAAATTAATATTGGGGTCGTAAACATAAAGAGCAGTTATGACGAACATATCTAGCATCATACAGTATGGCCCGTAAATTACTATTAACTCAGTTAAACTAAATTGTTTGAGTTTTGTTCTTGAACGGGCTGCTTCTTTTGACTCTGCAAATCATTGCAAACACATCTTACTTAAAAACGCTACTATTAAAGATTATAATACAAGTGGGGTTAGCAATAACAGCCCATTTGTTTTTAGTCTAAAAGGTTGTTAACATTAAAAATATCACAAATAAAATTAATTACCAATGTTTTCCTCGAAAAGCTGATTGAACAGACCCACAGTCATTTCCGGCCATTGAATAAATAGGGAAAAAATAAAGAACGCACACAGGCTGTTACCCAGGCAGACTATTACATGCATGGTGAAATACTGAAGAACGAGCGTGTGTGGGGAAAATATGAATCGGACCAACGCTGAAAATTTGTGGAGGAGTCCTAAAATTGCTATCAAAACGAACAAACGCCAAGTAATTTGAGATCTCCAACCCCTTTTTTGTGTCGTGATTTGTCCTGACTGCAGGTCAATCTGAAGGGGAATAATGTGGAGTTTAGACCAGATTGAGTACAGTTTTAAATTTCCTCGAAATTCGTGTTTAGTAAGCATTTTCTGAATCTGAGAATGGCCAACTTTTGTTTTTGAAAAATGGTCCGTCTTACCGTTCAGTCGTCTAAGCCAGTTCGAAACGGTTACTCTGTCACTCAGTTTGACTGCATCAATTCTAAGCAACCAACCGTTTTCAAATTACAAAAGCTTAAAAACCTTTTAACTTGATTGCTGTAACTGCTGCTGTTTGACTTGTAGCTACAATTTTGGCTTAAAAAGCATAATTACTTAATTTGGGAAATTAAATTGTTGCCGTAGTGATACGTCGAAACAAATGAGAAATTCAGAGAATTTTAGGGAACATTAGGGTTAGTGCGAAGCAGGTGCTATAGACATACGGGTTTTCAGGCTGTAGAAGTAGATCATGTTGGTCATTTTTATCGGTTTAGCCATTTGTAGGCTACGGCGTGTATACCCTGTATGTATTCAGTAAGCTTCAAGGTACATAATACACAAGGCATTTAAAACTTTCTTAAGGATTTATTCAAATTCTCAAAAAATTCACATTTAGATTTTATAATATTTTATTTTTCGGTTTTAGATTTTACATGGATATAATAGGCGTTTATTTTGCAAAGGGCGATTTTGTATCCGTTGGACAAAATTCAAAATAAAAATGGGCAAGCTGCCAAGCTGCCAACCCTGTACCCAAAATTAAACTAACTAAAAACACAACTGTAAATAATACTGCCGATGGCTACAGAACAAAGGGGAAGTGAATAGGGTATATTTTAATTTATCAATCATCATTATCCTTTTATTTTAATTTTCTAGAGTAATACCACAAGTTTGTATTTAGGTGACGTGCCCTAATAATTGCCCCCCTACTTTAAACTGTTTCGAATACAAGGCGGTTAGTAGCCAATAATTACTAAACGTACCTTGTTAATCTACGGAAGGTCTGGTACGTGTGGTGGAACCTTGAACACTTGATTTCGTCTTACAGGCGCCTTCCTACATGCTTTCACATAATTAAATAACAAGCTTTAAAATGAAGCCGATTCTGTTAAACTGGTCTTGTTAAAAACGTGTTAAAATTCCGGTGAACAAAAGCAAAAATTAGTAAATCCCCTAGTATGCACCAACTGTATAAAATGTTGAGCCTATTTACAATATCTGAACGAATTATATATATATAACACTCAATGACAAAAACTTTCCTTCAACAAACCGTCGAACTACAATGTATCCTAGAAGTTATTGACTCTAGGGAAAGATCCTTCCGTAATAATTGTAAACTTCTAGTTTTAAGAAAATCATCATTTTATCAAACGTCGTATCAATATCGTGCTGTATTTGTATGAAATGTGTTACCTGTATTTATTCTTATTGAAAAAAGCATCAAAGATCTCCAGTATGAGCTTAGCAAATGGTTGGTTTGTAAACTTAATAATATTTATTTTTACTATAATTTAGTGAATATTGTATTTTTAGGTATATTCCTTGAAAAGTGTATTACCACTGAGAGAATGTGACAGTAAGTCAACCACATTACATTACATTACAACTTTGACCCCTTAGATTTTGCGTTAGCAAGTCCCCAGAAAGTGTTACGCAATAAGATTGGCTCAAAAACTCATGTTTGAATACCACGTCTATATCTATTAGTCTCAACAAACTCTTTAGGCACTGAATTCTAAATCCTGCGTTGTTATTAACAAAACGTTGAGTAATAGTAAAGACATTTTATGTTGCCTCGAAGATACACAGTTCAGGCAAGCAAAAGGCTGACTTATTATATCTCGGATTTACAATAAGTTGAGAAAACCGAAGTCGCTTTTAAATATGTATTTTGTGAACTATATGGGAGTAAGTGTATTCTACAGTTACTATATACATAAACCGAAACTGGCCAACTAGGCAATTATTAGTAATTCCTGCCATTTTATTAGTATCTTTCTATTTCATGTAAAGAAGCAACCCTGCAACATTTCTTACAATAAAATCAAACAACATCGGCGTAGATTCCCTCTCCAATGTTCTAAAGCTCCCTTGCTTCACTCCGACTTCGCTAAGTGATACTATCTGCCGGGTATAAAATACCCTTTCTGTTTTACTTAAGCCATCTGCGCATGACAGGAGCATTCGTCGCTTAAGACCTTTTATTTTTTGAGGTAATGAGAAAGCCTTATCATACATAGCCATGTATATAATAACTACAGCGATGAGGCAACCAATAGTAAACATGCCAGCAATGATCTGTGTCGAAGCGAATTTAATGGAATATATTGCAGAAGTCATTATGACTGACATTATAGTTATCTTTGTGGCAAATATGGCATTACATTGACTCATATTGAAGCAATGAAGTAAAAGTTCGACTTTCTTCGTATTTCTGCAAGCACGATATATGGTCGTTCTTAACGCTGATCGGGAAGGCTGTGTTGAGTCAATGACGTTTAAGCTCAACTCGATTTCATCAATAATGGAGTTGACTTTCATGAAAAAGAGTATTTGTAAATTAATTTCAAACACTATAACAACCACAAATACAATCATGCTCGCCAGTTCTACACAAAGCAATAGGAAAAACGAAAAGAAACTCCTATACTGCTCTTCCAGTGCTGCGTACGGAAGGAAATTAATATTAGGATCATAAACTAACAGGGCTATTAGTAGAAACGTATTACAAATTATCAAATATGGGCCGTACATAACTGCCAACTCGATTAGACTAAATTGTTTGAGCCTCTTCCTTGGGTTGGCGGATCCACGAGATTCTGTAAAAAACATTTAAAACTTTTATAAATTAGGTCTCATTACACTGGACAATTGTGCAAATTGTTGTAGCAGTAGCTACTCGTTTTGTTTGGACTTAAAGCTTCGCCAATTATCTCTGGAGTACATCACCTGCAGTTTCCTCAAAGAGTTGATTGAAGATGCCCACAGTCATATCCGGCCATTGTGTGAACAGGGAGAATACAAAGTATAATGCCATAGTAAAGCCGAAGCAGAACATGGTGTGTAAAGAAAAATAATGTGGAACTAAATTATGCGGGAAAAATATGAATTCAATCAGTTTAGTGTTCCTGTAGAGCACTCCTAAAATCCCTATTAAAACGAGCAATCGCCAAGTGATTTGAGAGCACCAAGTGTTCGTGTGTGTGCTGATTTTACCCGAATGCAAGTCAATTTGAAGGGGAAGTAAGTGAAGGTTGAACCAGATTGAGTACAATTTTAAAATTCCTCGAAATTCGACTGTCGTTAGCATCTTTGAATTTAATAAATGACAAAATTTGTTTTTGAAAATAATCGGTTTTAAGGCAAATCGTCAAAATTAGTAGTTAACGACTATGACCACTATATAAAATCCACGAAGGATACGTTATATGTATTCCACTGGCTGTCACTGGCTACAGGATCACAAAATTCAGAAATAAAACTTAACCAAATGCTCAACTAGCTTGTAACTAACGTAACTGTTTCTAGTCTAGTTACCCACATATGAAGAATGACTGAAAAAGCTGAATGAATTGGTGGGACGTTTTAAATTTTGCTAACTCGTAAATTAAAATAGCTTAAACAAGGAAGGGTATTTCACACGAAATATTAAAGAGCCTTTCTTTCGGCTAAAAATTATCACAAGTAGGGCAATCTATCCTATGATTAAATGTATACTATAGTTGAGGCTTGAATAATCATTCGAAGCAATTTTAAAGTAATTTACTGAAGTAATACCGGAAGTTTTTATCAAAGGTTAAACATGAATACGTTGCCTATGTATGTCGTTACACTCTCAACTGTTTTTCAAAAAAATGCAAAATGTTTTCGAAAGCAAGGAAGTACTCAGAATAATTAGAGTACGATTTTTTAGGTACGTGTGCCTGGTCAAACATTGTTTCAGTAAAATGTGCCTACTTAATTGTTAGTTCTCATTGTGCTCTCATTACAATTGCAGCAAGTTTGACACAAAAATTACTAGTTAACTGAAAATTTCTTTGAGCTAAAGAGTACCCCAATTAAGGCGATCTATCCTATGATTAAATGGATATTATAGTTTATTGTGAATAATAGGCTTTTAATATAATTTACTGGAGCAATACCGGAAAATGTTACCTAAGCTTAAGCATAAATAACACTTACCTCTTACACTTTGAACCGTTTTTGAAAACACGGAAGCATTTATAGGGTAGTTAAATTACGGCTTGTTTGATTTAAGTGTACACGGGCGAACATAATTTCAGTTCCTCTTTCATTTGCTATGTTCACAAATGGCATACATTTTCAGTGATCGATATTGCTATCGCATGTAAAGAAGCAATCCAACAACATTTCTAGCCACAAAATCGAACAACAATGGCGTAGATTCCCTCTCCAATGTTTTAAAGTTCCCTTGTCTCACTCCAACATCCCTAAGCGATTGGATTTGCCGTGTAAAAAGTGTTCTATCGTTTTTACTTAAGCCACCTGCGCATGACAGGAACATTAGTCGTTTAATTCCTTTGATTTTCTCGGGTATAGCAAAAGCTTTGTCATACAGAGCGATGTACATGATAATTCCATTGAAGATGAGACAAGTGGTTAAGATGCCAGCGAAAATCTGTGTAAACGCAAACTTGATGGTGTATACTGCCGAAGTAGTAAGGATTAAAATTATAGTAATTTTTGTGGCAAATATCGCATTACAGTGGCTGTCATTAAAACAGTAAAGAAAAAGCTCGACTCTTTTGCACTTTTTGTAAGCACGATAGATGGTCGTCCTTAACGCTGTTTCTGAGGGCTTTATAATGTAAATTGCCTTTAAGCTTAACTCAATTTCATCAATTTGGGAGTTGACTTTCATGAAAAAAAGTATTTTTAAAGTCAGTTGGAAAATTAGGGTACAGGTATAAATGAGTAAACTCCCCAATTCTGCAGAAATTGTTATAAATAGGGAAAAGCCGTTCCTATACTGCTCATCCAATGCTGCGTAGAGAAGGAAATTAATATTGGGCTCGTAAACAAAGACCGCAATTATGAGGAACACATCCATCAGTAGAACATAGGGCCCGTAGATTACTGCTAATTCCGTTAAATTAAACTGTCGTCGTTTTGTTGAATGAACAGCTTCTTTTGACTCTATAAAATAATTTCAAACGAATCCTAATTAAAACAGATTTCTACTGAAGATTAATGCAATGTATTATATGTAGCAATCTTGTATTTCGCAGTTAATGCTAATTACAATGAATCACCTTTATTTTCCTTAAAAAGTTGATTAAAGAGACCCGCAGCCATATCCGGCCATTGGATAAAGAGGGAGAAAATAAAGAATGTTGAAATGCCGTTGCCTAAGCAGATTATTGCGTGTATCGGGAAATACTGCAGAACAATGTTTTGTGGTGTAACTATGAATTGAAACAGTTTTGTAGTTTTGTAGAGCACTTCTAAAATGGCTATTGAAATGAACAATCGCCAAATCATTTGAGAGCCCCATCGCTTCGTGTGTGTCGTGATTTTTCCGGAGTTCAAGTCAATTTGAAGGGGAATAATGTGGAGCTTGGACCAGATTGAGTACAATTTTAAATTTCCACGGAATTCTTGTTTTGTGAGCATTTTCAAAATTACGAAATTACAAATCTGTGCCAAAGCCAGCTGTAAACCTGTTCTTTGACTACATCAAGTCCAGCAGACAGTTAGCCTTTTATAAAGTAGAAAACCTTGAAAACAATTTCTTGATGTAAACTTTTGGTTTGCAACTGCTGTTAATTGACATACATGTATCTAGAACTTAGTACCGGAAGAAATTACTTATTTTGGGAAATTAAATTGTGACTGGTAACATTACTAACAACTGGCAATTCATATTTTACAGAAAAGGGTTAGCGTCAAAGAGGTGTCTTACTTATTTTCTGGCTGGGTCCAAATAGAGCATTTTCCTTTTCCCGGTATGAATAAGGTAGGCTAATTAAAACCAGGGGGTAATTAAAGGTAATTAACTTAAAAGAGACTACTCGGTTAATAATTTCTGTAATATTTGTACTCTAATTCTAGTATCTACAACCAACATGATTATTTTTAATGGTTTAAATGACGTACGAATTTGATTAGATTACTCCGGCAATTGAAAATATAGGGTATTAAAAGCAAGGAAATAGGAAAGAGACTTTACAGGAACACTACTCGTTTAATTCGCAAAGTGCAGGATTTTGTATCAGTCGAGCACGCAAAATAAAAATCCGAGTGTCGCCAACCCTGTACCCGTTATTAAGTTAAGATATAAAGCTTTAAAAAACTGACTGAGTGATCCAAACATCCAGAAATAGGACTTACGACTGCGCAAAAATATTTTGCTTAACTTACTTTAAGCGAATATACAACTCTTGCCTTTCTACTTATTCAAGTCCAAAATGACGGACGAAGTTTATGTAAATAGCCCGGTTTGTGTAAATTTGCAAAGTATAAAATTATTTGACGTACCTAATAAAGAGTAAAGATATTTTACTAGAAATTTAGGAGTTTAATTGGCCGTTCTGAAGGGGCTGTGAATCGTTCGGGACCAAAATCAAAAACTGGCGTTTCACCAATCCAACGTCGAGCACATTTTCCCACTTATTAACTATATTAACTGCCACGGGCAACAAATAAAGTAGCGTAGATTGCCCTAATTATGATAACTTAAGATAATCGCATGATTACGAATATGTATAATTTTACTTGCATCACTATGAAAACATTAAAGCGGTTAAATACCTTCTGCACACTTATTAGCTCGAACAATTTACGAACGAAAGCTCTAGACGCTTCAGAATCGGTTCTGCTTTCCGGTGTATCATTGAATGGGTATGAAAATCATTCAGTGATTTTTAAGATGGGCGCTGGTGAGTAATCATCAGTTATGTGAAGTATTTTGAAGGTATCAATAGTTATTAAATAACAGTTAATCTAGTGATATAGTCAAATATTTGATAGGGTTGCCGTAATTGTAATATACATAATTACACATTTCTACTTGTGAGAACATTAGATTCCAAAAATCTCAGAAATAAGTGTGCAGCGTAATTACAATGTTAATTTTCTGTTATGGAGATTCATAAAATTTCTACAGAAATGTAGGGTTGGCGTCAAAAAGGTGTTTTACAGATACTTGTTTTCTGGCTATGTCAAAGTAAAGCATTTTGGTAATTTTCTACGGTAGTCATTTATAGGATAGAAGTGCATTTCCTGGAATGTTTACGGTAGGCTTATTACAACCTTGTACGAATTAAAGATATTTGACATGAAAAAGATTTATCGGTTAATAATGTCTGTAATACTAGAATTCTAAATCTAGTATCTATAACGCATGATTTTTTCTACTCTCTCCTATAATTTGCATAAAAAATTAAAAATAAAGTTACATCCACATATGATACACCATTGGAAAGCCCTTGATGAGTAGATTCCAAAAATCAAAAGGTGATAGCAAGTATGCCACCATCTTTATGGTCAAAATCGCGAATTTGTGGTTTTAGTATGTATACATACGTATTCCTTATGGGATGTCGTCGACATTACAAGTTATATACATACGTATTTCAATCTTTTCTAAGAATAACCACAAAACTTGCTGGGTTACGATAAACAACATTTAATAACAACGGCGGAGATTAATAATTATATATTTTCACAATTAATTAATTAATTTCTACTCTCTCCTATAATTTGGATAAAAAATTAAAAATGGAGTTACAGCCACATGTGATACATCATTGGAAAGCCCTTGACGAGTAAATCAAGAAAACCAAAAGGTGGACGCGAGTATGTGGGCATCTTCGGGTTCAAAATTGCGATTTAGTGGTTTTAGTATGTACGCGCAGGTAGTTCTTATGGGAGGTCGTCCGCGTTACCTGTTATATACATACCTATTTCTATCTTTTGTAAATAATTATGTAAGAACTTTAGAAATAATACCGCAGTACTTGGTGGGTACTTACGCGAATGTTCAACAAAGTTACCGTAGGCCTATACGGTCTGTTAGAGGCCAGTTAGAAGATAAAAAACAAGGGCGCAGCCCTTGTTTTTTAAAATAAATTATATGAATTTGGTTTAATTTACAAAGGGTGGGATTTTTTCGTCAGTTGAGCACGGAAAATAAAAACCGATTGTTGCCAACCCTTTGCGCATAATTACAAGTACACATAGTATATATCACTCCTGTTATTGACAACAAAATCAAGGTGAAATGGAGACTGTTTAGTTTAATTCATCAATCATTATTATCATTTTAGGTTAGTCTCCCTGAGTATTACCACAAGTTTGTATTTACCTTCCATGATAAGTGTACTTTAAACTGTTTGCGATTGCAAGGCGCTTTGTAGCCAGTTAATTATTAGAGTCTTCGAAACTGGGAAACCATGGAAATAATACTTTACAAAATGTTTAAAAATGCGTATATAGTTTTTCAGAAAAGCTAAAACTAGAAATAAACATTTTCAAAAAGCATTCAAAACTTATAACAAACACTTTCAGAAAGGTCAAAACTAGAAATTAACATTTGCGAAAAGTTAATACTAGAAATTACCATTCTCAAAAAGGTAAACACTAGAAATTAACATTTTCAACTATAAATACCAAGTTTTAAAAGGGGTAAATAACCAGGGTGCAAAACTAAATATTGCCGTTTCAAAAAGATAAACGTAGGTTGTTAATTTGCGAAAGGTCTGGAACGTGTATAGGAACCTTCTACACTGAAGCCGGCTTTACAGAAGCCTTCCTAAATATTTTAATAGAGTGAAATAAAACAGATTGTGCGAAAGATTATCGAATAACACCAACAATTTAATTTATTATAGTTTGAGGTAAAACAGTAATCTGGGGCTTAATGCAAAACTGACGTAGGTACCGTAAATTCTCTAATAGTACGCCCGCGCACTATTCCATTCAGCTCCTCCGACCCCCTCGTACAATTAGAGCCCCGCGCACTAATAGAGACCCGTGTATTATTCAAACTAACCTTTTACTACTCTGAATTTAGTTGGAATAAACAGGCTAAAAACAAGAATTTTGACACTTTTAAGCGACTTAAAAGT
>JAQFZC010006204.1:0-12853 GCA_034695205.1 Dicyrtoma fusca
TTCTGCGTTCATGCTTTGGAAATTTTCTTTGCAAATTTTGTTAATGAATTACAATGTATTATTAAATAAAGTGCATACCATAATAATAAAATAAATATTAACATTATGCACTTAATTGTTTGACTCTTTTATTTACTGTCGCGTATTTACCTCAATCAAACATGATAGAGGTACGTAGATAGGTATGCATTGAATGGGACTAGTCACGCATTGCGTCGTCGTCGTCCTTCGCATCGTTATACTGACACATATCTATACTAAAATCGAAAACACAACAATGCAATGCACAGTTAGTTGAAACTGAAAACTTATAGAATGTAAATGAAATAATAAATGGACTCTCCACCAACAACAGCGGCTTGAAAATGAAATGCACTTTTTATTTTTCTTTGTTTCGATGCAGAATAATTGTTGAATATAATATGTATATTTATATATAATGAAATGTAGTGTACACACTAGTTATTTAGCTACAGACTAAAAATTGTAATTGTTTAAGGACAATGACAATAATACGAATAGGTACAAGACTTCAAAAAAAGTCATTCAAATCCAAATGTAAATATCTGACATACACACGCACTTAAATCCTAATTAATTATTATGTTTTTTTATATATATAATTATGTTTCACAATCAGGAGGAAATCATCATCAACATCATCATATCAAGTATATAGCACAGCACACACAAACAGACACACACCCACAACTCTCTCGAGAGAAATCAAAAAATTTCAAAAATCAATATTAAACAAGACACGGAAAAAATTTCTGAAATTTTGTCTCCTTTTTGATTTCCTGTTTTTTGCTTTTATGTAAACTTTTTTTTTCTCCTTTTTTACACATTAGTATATATTTATTTATTTTTTTACAACTAGTTTTTTGAATAGCAATGATAAGATACTTAAAATACCGTACATACATTACATGTATGTATCTTTTTTGTAATTTTTTTTATATATATATAGATATATATGTAAATCTGTTCATTTTCTTTTTATTTCTGTAGACGTACATAGACACAGTTTTATATAGTACGTGGCTCCTGTGGTTCGGTCGGCTTTCTGTTTTAGTTTTAGTTTTTTTTAAAATTACCTATTTGATACAACCTACGACATGTGTGTGTGTACCTCTATTTCTTTCGGTTCGGTTCGGATTCGGAATCAGTTTCAATTTTTTTTTCAATATATAATTATACTTGTATATATATTGAACTTGCAGAAAAAATTCAAAAAAAATTCAGATCCCTACAAATCCAAAGATCCGAAAGTCCGTTCCCAAAATACGTACATACATAATAAAAGGGCTAATTATCCCCTTTTTTCTTGTAAATCCTTCCTGTCTGCCGTAGAAGAAGTCAATTCAGACGTGTAATGAGCTCAGTACTATTACGCTACGTACCCATATATTTTACGAACAGATTTCTTTTTTTAATATGTACTTCCGACCATTAATAGTTTGATAGTACTTCCCCCCCTTCCTACTAAATTAATTATGTATTTTTATAATTACACGTTACTTGAGTTTTTATTATTTTTTCGTTTCTTAATTATCACTAGTTAATTAATATGATTCTTAATTATGTATGCACGTAATTTCCTTGTCACTCTCATTACAGTTACATTTCAATGTATTTCAAGTTCCATGTATATAGAGCTATATATATATATATATCTATGTACCTAAATAGATAGTTACATACCAAGTTCCCTATAAGTCTAGGCATAAACTGTATCAACTGTATCTACAATACCTAACTAATGTTTTGAAATTAATCCTAAACTACCTACCTACTAGACACACTGTGTGTTTCCTATATATAATATTTTATTTTTGTTTTTTCTATATATGCTTCTGTATCTGTATTCTGTAGTCATCGCAGTAATAATAATAATAATATAATAATAATGATAATAATAATAATAAGAATTTTCGCGTGTATCTGACGCCATCACGCTATCATCTCTCTCTCATATACATTGTAATTTAATTACTACTTAATATTTTTCTCTCATTTTTTTTTCTCTCTCTGCCTTTCTTTATATCGACGGTTTCAAAGTTTCCTTGGCCTCACAAAAAGTAATGTGTACAAAACCCGTCCATTAAATACGTAATTAATTAATACATGCATTTTTTTCTGTCTCCCTTTAGTACTCCCTGTACTAGTAAGACATGGTACACTTTCTTTAAAGTAATTACTTCTTTTAGCAGTACATTAAGATACATTAATTAGCATCCAGTGGACATTTCCATATTTCCAGAATGTCACTGTCTATCTGGTCTGTCACTTGTGTGTAGAGTGTAGTAGTAATAATAATAATAATAATGATTAATAATATATAATAAAAATCCCACTTTCCTCCAATAGGCAAATACCGTTTACAAGTTAAAACATACACGCGACGCGTGACAGACGGACAGACAGACAAACTGACAGACAGACAGACACACTACTACTGACCAACTACTGACACGGATTGAGCTTCAAAAATTTTCTTTTAAAAAAAAATGAACTAACATTTTGACGAGACTGCATAGGTAAGTACTATGAGTATCCCTATATATGTATAAGATATAATTATTATTTTAAATGTATAATTATAACCTCGTATTGTATTATGTATATAAATGTAGGTATGTAGTATTATGTAGGCAGATAGTTTTTATATAGTTTTATGGGGAAGGTATGTATACATACAGTCAGTATACCATATAATTAGTCATAAGTCAGACCAGACCGACCAGACAGACGACCAGACCAGACCAGAGGTATTGTTTTTTATATAAATTGTATGTAGACAACGAAGAGGTTTACTTTTTTTGGTTTCTGAGTTGTATTTTTGTTTTTAAACATTAAAGTCTATCTGTATATTTCTGTATGGACATTTAATGCAAGGATTGGTTGGGATCTCGACAGGATTGGAAGAAAGAAAGTTGAATTAATTATTATTATTATTATTATTACAAAGTGAAAATTTTAATTGATAAATTATTAATATTCCCCCCGAAATTACTACCACTCGAGTCACTGGACTGTGCTACCGCAGTGATGGCAGTTGTACCACCAGCCATGGTTATATAAATGCAAAAAAACAAAAAAAAACAAAACAAAGTTATTCTTACAGTTACTGAAAATTTCTTCTGGATTTTGTTTCTTTTCTTTATATATGGTATAGTAATTTCCACGTAAATTTCTCAAATAGAAATAAGAGTATATATTTTGTCGTCTTTTTCTGTTCCTGTTCTCCTCTCTGCTGATAATAATAATTCTTAAACCCAAGGAATAAGAAATAAAAATAACTCGGAAATATATATGTATCTATAAAGCAGAATATAGCCAGACGACGGGGTACATGAACCGGAATCGGAACGGTAAAAAACCGAGTAGACAGATACAACCATTCACAGAACTACATACCTCTCAAATCTTCTGTTCCTAAATTGGAATGGAAATAAGCCTAATCAATTCTAATACAGATAAAATCAATCACAACAAATCTCACAATCATGTGTGCTCATGTAAATACATATGTAAAGCTATAGTAGTTGATTAGCGATCTTCTGAATAATAATAATAATAATAAAATTATTACAATGGGAGAAAATATATTAGATATAAAATACAGTGTAGGAGAAGATTTTTCCTCGTTTCCAAAATTCAAAAAAAAATGTCAAATGTGAAGTAGCTATAGGTATATTATATACACACATTTAGTTTAATTATGAATCATAAAAATGTATAATTTGAGGGCACTGCAGTCTTTTGGCAAAAATTGGCTCCGTTTCTAATCCTACCTACCTACCTAAGTACTAAGTACCTTACATATCTTAATCGTAAATTTTAGCACGCAAATTACTTACGTAGAGTGTGAGATTGTAATTACATTTTAAAGGACAAAATAAAATCCAGAAAAAAAAACACTAATTAATAATACATTAATAAAATTGTCATTTAAAACTAATCCACCTACATCTCTCTCACTATATATATATATATGTACATATACATCTCGTCTAAAGCTCTGTTCGGTCGATTTTTTTTATTTTGATTCGATATACTTCTCCATCCTTTGCCTAGTACCTAGTGATTACGAGATTTACACTACAAAATACAAGAAATCAACATGATTATTGATTTTGATTTCACTCTTGAGTTGGTAATTCTATTTAATAGTGGTTGTCATACATTTATATTGTCACTGTCTTTGCTACAGAGTATGAGTATACATATTAATAATATAGTAGAAAGAAATCCGGAGTTAGAATACCTACAGACTACATAATAGCAACAGCAAGTAAGGCAAAATTATCTCTACCGTTACCGTTATTGACTTGACACTGCCCTCAACACTACTAACAGCACACTACTACCGTTGAAAATTATTAATTGAGAATTTTACTTTGGAACAACAACTCTTTCCGTTTCCGATCCGTGTGCTTTGGCATTGGCTATATTTATATTCTGCATATATTTTATATTTTATATCGGCCTACGGTCCGTGTCTTGTCTATCTGTAAATAGATTTAATTGAAGACGTTAATTTTTTATATTTATTTAATTTTAAATATTATATGGAGAATACATTAGTATGGCAATGAAGATTAGCTATCCACCTACAAAAATTCTTTTAGGTTCTGTATACGAGTGTATGTAGGTAGGTATGTAAGTATGTAACTAATAAATGTACTTAATGTCTGCATATGTGTTTTGCCTTCACGTGTGTAGCGTGTGTTGTTTTTTAAGTAATATAAGTCAGGAGTCTAGTACCATTTTTATATATTAGGTATACAATATACTTCGTATGTAGTTTGTAGCCATATCCTTAATCAGTAATCATTGGATACGACATGACAAGTTCAAAAAAGTACCTACAACTGAGCAGTTACAAAGTTTTATCTCTTGGAAAGATTGAAACACTTGAAATTATTAATGTAATTTCCAATCTCTTGTATTAAAATCTACACGGGAAAGTTACGCGTAGTGCATCTCAAATATAGATTTTTTAATCCAGTTTTGTTCACTGTTTGTAAACGATAGTATAGGGCCGGAATTATTTCTAAAATGACAAAGTTTGAAACAAAAATTAATTAATAATACCACTCTTGCCTACAGACAGGTATTTTAATTTTAGCTACCGAATTACTGATACATTGTGTAGGCTGTGTCATATAGTCCAATGAATGATTCAATCAAGTTTTTCAATTTAATTTTTAGTAATTCACACTCATCACAGAAATGTATAGGTAAGTACCGATTTGGAATAATTATAGTTTGACCTCCATTATGCTTACATGTAGATCAGAATGTGTGATCTGCACAGTAGTACATTTGTAAAATCTATAACGGATCCCTAATCGTAAAGTCACTTCCATATAATATGTACAACCAAAAGTACCGTATTTTTTCATTATCCAAAAAAAAAACAGATCCCATTGTTTACTATACAAGCTCTAGCCAGCGAGCCATTTGCATGCAACATACAACAAGAGACTTCCTACAATTTCCAACGCCAAACAATTAACTTGGGCTCGAGGACCGCGCCGTAACATTTACCATTCCATTAATATTTAATTATTAAGATACCCCTGTGACGTCCTTACTGTCCTTACTATCGTTTATTACGAGTTCCGAGCACGGCTCTGTTGGCAATTACTACGTCATGGAGGAATTTGTTGCATAGAGACAGAGATGTACCAAGGTATAGGTACACTTCCGTTTTATTTTTGCTATTTTTAAAAGAGCTGCCTCAACCTTCGAAACTCTATGACGTAGCATTTGCAAAGCCCCTCTCACCATCATCACTGACTGTCACTGTCTTGCTACCTGTCTGCCTTCACCTTCACTTTATTTTTTCATTGCCCACCCGTGGTCGCAGTCCTTCCTTTGTAAGTTTATATTGTATTTTTGCAATGTCTCTATAGCTTGTTTTTGTAACAATGAAATCCTCGAGAATTCCGTATTTTTTTTTGGAATTGGAATTAAAATCACACGAGTAGTTAATGACTTAACAAATAATTAACCGATTCGTAAAACCGTATTTTAAGTATTAACAACGAACAACCAGGAAAGACAAAATGATTAATTATTTTTATGTAACTTTTACTATGTATAATAGCGAAAAAAGTCTTAGCGAAAACATCTACTCGAAAATTTGAAGGACACATTTTTGTAAACGTTTTTGTTTTACTTAACACTTTTGCCGAAATTCTTCATAGTAGTTTAGCACTCCAGGTTGTAACTTGCATTTCCATTTTCTTAGAACGAACGAGGCCACCATTTTCTTTACACTTGATTTCCACATTGTTAATTCCATTTTTTTTTCTATTTTATAGAACATAGAGAAGGAATCCAGTCCTGTCCTCAAAGTCGGCTCAAGGCGTATTATTTCCCGTTTCGAAATTCTTGCGATCATCATCACCATCATCATCAATCACCCAAAATTTCAAAATAGTAAAAATCCAAATCAACTTCCGTTTAGGCAGGCTGGCGCTGGCAGCTCTGGCTATACATATAAGTCCTTATATCATGTTTCATTAGGGTTTTTAGTCTGCTGAAGTCAGTCGTTTTCGTTTCACATTTTTGGATAATATTTTGTTTGTTTGTTTTTTTTTTGCGTTCGTCGTCGCCGTGACATATAATTAGCATTACTATATATATATACACACTTGGAAAGATTACAAGTTTTCTTTTAAAGTCATTGAAAAATTGTCACGTGGCTTGATTTGATTTGATTAAAATTACTATGTATTTGGTTGGACTGAGAAAGTACGTATAAGAAGTAATAAAATTATTACATAATATTTTAGTTAAGCGAAGGAAGTTGACACACTGCAATATTCTAGTAGTAGTGCTCATCTCGTGTTGTTACTTTAAGTTGGCGTTCCAGAGTTGTGTTGAGTAGAGTGATTTCACGTCCGAGTCCATTTCCATTTTTTCCAAATCCAACAAGTAATACAAAGGCAACACGTTTTATATTTGGCAAAGTGCTTCGCTAGTAATTTCACATATCAGAACCAGAACCAGAACAGCAGCCCACTTTTCTTTACATTCATGTATTTTTAAATAGGTACTTCATAGTTTTAGCTTCATAGCTTTTGAGTTAGCTATCTTTTACAAACACTCATCAGATCCAACAGATTAAAGGGAAAACGGATAATCATCATTTATGGCATGGCTTGGTAGATTTTTGTATGACGAGAGTCATACTTTCTTCTAATTGTTGTTGAGACAGAGAGTGTAGGGGGGAGCACTTGGGGTGATGGGGGCAGTTAAAATCGGGTAGTTATACTAAAAATGATATTTGTGTTGTATTTAATCTGAAGACGAGTTCCAATTGGAGAGGGATAGTGGTGTATTGGGAAGAGTCGGAGATATAATAATACAGGGATTGTTGCTGTTGTTGTTGTTGTTGTTGTTTGGCGAGCCATCAAAAGTACGTGTCGTCGGTTTGGTTGGGGAGAGAGGAGATGTGATGGTTGGCTGGGGCTTGAAGGGTGGCGGAAGATGCAGCGTCGGCGGAATGGAGTGAGTCAAACTCGAGAACGAGTCGCTTGATATGTGACAACTTCTCATGCATGTACGCATATCTCGCCCTCGCATCCACGTACTTGGAACTATTCTTGTTAAAATTGTATTCCTTAATTATCTGATCCCTCACAACCTGCAATCCCAAACAAACAAAAGGTTCAAACCATTAATTCCCATGTCAGTCTTCTATTATCACAAATCAATTAGGTGGACCAATAATTACAGCTATGCAACTATGAACTATGCTCTATTCCATCACAGTCGTCACAATTAGGTTACCTAGCATACAAATCCATCACAAATGTGTCATGTCAACCAACAACACCATACTAGTTTAAGTAGGTAAGTGATACAAGGCGCTGATATTGCCATTGATATTCATACCAAGGAGCAAAGCGACACGTACTAAATATCATATTACGCTGGTGAAGTTGGCCTCTAAAAATGGGAAACCCTGCACAATTTCGATAGGAGTAGATCAAGCACTTTGATCTTTCCAAAACCGGGACGAATGGGAAAATCGTGGGAAATATTTACATCTCTTCAAAAAAGTGGAAATGCAACAAACTGGCATGTCTTGGAATACACACCTTCAAAGAAAATCTTCTACAATAATTTAAGAAAACATTCCAATATAAAACTAGTTAAAAAATATATAATTATATTGGAAAAATTGGTGTTTTAGAAAGCATGGTTTGCACGTAGACAGACAGTTTACCATCGATTCGGGTTCGATTCAACCACAACATCGTCAATCGTCGCCTTAGAGTGTTCTATTGCTGCGTAAATATTTAGCTAATAATAATAATGTCCATTATGTACTCTACGTATCACACAAGTTCAAGCTGAATAGGATGCCATAACTATTACAGGATTTTATTGACTCCTTTTACTTGTGCTCGGATCTATATTTACTATTATTCTAAAATAATATTATTATTGCAATGCTAGTGCTCGAGTGTTGCAGATGTTGCTTTTCTCGTCTCGACAGTGTGTTCTCCTTGGATTGGATGTTTGCAGTTTGAAGTAGTAACATTCGACACACTATCAGCTCCCCCACCATCCAATCAAAAGGCTAATTAGCTCCCTAATAGCCCAACTAGTTCCAAGCACTGCTGAGCACATAACTACTTGACTGATTACACAAGTAAGCACAACCAACAACGTGAGCTGCCTTTGACTTTGGCTCTGCCTTCCCTTTTATTCTATCTGTAAACCTATACAATCGAATCGACGGATATCATGGGACTCTCACCACAAAAACAGAAAACAGAGCAATTAGTAATTACATAAGAAATGTATACCAAACTAGTACGACGGCAGCTAACTTTAACTTCCACTTAGATAAGTCACAGCAATTATTATCTTCACATTTTTACCATTCAACAATACAACGGACGGAACGCAGTTGCAGCGTGATTCACAAACTTACTGTCAATAATTACAAAGACTTTTGCCATTTACCTTACGACCTCATTTACAGACGTTGTTATTAGACGGTATTAATCACGTATTACGCTTATATATTGAAATTAAAAAAAGAAAACAAGCTACAAATCAAATGACTCACACTCACAATGGTACAAGAAAGTAATCTTTATGTAATTTCTTTTCCTTATAAACGTGAATCATTCGAATTATTTTGAAAAACAAGTTACTATGTAAGATTTACTAATTGCACTAAAGTCTGGAATTGCTTACAAGCTACATCACAAAAATGTTGACCAGCTACTCACTATTCACTAAGCTTCAGCTTTAGTCATTAGTACTTTTATCCCTACAAATACATTTGTAATTATTTTCGGTTTGCATTGCATTAATTGTATATAACGTTCATAATGCATTAAAAGGTTGTTGTTTCTCTGTTAACCACATTTTGAAATTTCTGTTTTATAAACAACATTTCAAGGGGTCCTATTTTCACCATTGCGTTCTCCAAAGACATTTTTATGCGTTTAAATTACGGGTCTACCTAATTTTCCACGACCTCTTCAGTAAGGACTATTAAAAATTGGGTTAAAAAAAAGATGACCCACCTGATATCCTTCTGACCCCTTGTCCTCCCTTCTTAGTCTTTCTTCGAGCTGAGCAAACTTTTTCGAGACTTTGTCTATCACAGAATGGAGCTCCAGGTACTCCTCATACTCCGCATTGAATTCTGCTTTGTACCGATTCCTCTGCTCCAGCGTTCGAATCGTCGTGTAGTCGCTAAACAAACCATGAACCAACACATTTAGTCTTAGGAACTAGAAATTTTAAAAAAACCAAAAGCTTCCGGTCCCGTCTACTACCAATGTTGTTGGCTTACGTATTAAAGGAAGGATTTGTTGTTTCCTGGTCAATTTTCACAGCCCAGTTTTCACTATCACGATTATGTCCTCGACCTCTCGGCCTGTCATTCTCACGGTCGCCACCCCCACTAATCCCACCCCGGTCACGGTCACGGTCACGATCCCGGTCTCGATCTGATACTCTTCCATTCACTCGATGATTACTAGCACTACTACTACTATTACTACCACTGATGCTATTTAAATTCCGGTTTGTGCTCGAGGCGCTGAAGCCGCCGCCGCCGCCCCCGCCACTAATTTGACTGTCCGGACTGGACTGCGGCGTGTGAAAGGAACTTCCCGCCCCACTCCCGCCGCTGCTTGTAGTGGACGTGACACGGTTGCAGCCACTCAGTAGATTTACCACAACACTTGCATGGTTGACATTCTCGCTGACATTATTACTACTACTACTACCACTGTAATTATCTCGCTTAACCGCACTGATAGAGTTATTATTAACATTATAACTACTGCTCTCATCCTTGATGATATTATTGGTGCAGGTGAGGACGCCTGGGTCCGTGAGTGTTGGACCGGAGGAAGGTGACAACGTGGACTTGACTGCCACACTGGCAGTGGCTGCAGGAATGAACAAGTCAGAAGCAGATTCATTGTTGCTGTCAATGTCCTCCATGTCCACGTCATTGTCCGCCGTCACCTCTCCTTTGGCCACCCGGTCACCTCCTAGTACTGTTCTGTTATGATTGTTGTTGTTGATGCTGATGTTGGTTTGATTTTGAAGTTGATTGTTGACGTAGGGGGGACTGCTCGTGTGATGGTCTTTTGTATTGATGAGTCGCGGACTTTTACTGTTGACGCTGTTGACGAGAGGGCCCAGCCCATTGTTACTATTAATTACAAGATTATTTTTAATTCCAGAAGAAGCACCTTTGACATTGGGACTCAGCGTAGCTTCATTACTGTTACTTCCACTCTGACTAAGAATTCCACTGCGAACGACGACGGGATGCTGCTGGTAGGGAGGCGTGTCCTTACTATTGTTGTTGTTGTTGCTATGGTGACTGTTGGGACTGTCCTTGTCGAGTCGGATGTCGAGTCGGGCATTATTGGCATTATTGGCACTGCTGCTGCTATTACTAGTACTACTGCTATTCACACTACTCAAATTATTGTTACTACTACTTCCATTTCCATTGTTTCCGTTGCTGTTGCTACAGTTGGGTCGTTTGAAATTAGAAATCCGCTGTTTCTTATTTGGAATGTCACTGCCGGCGAGGGCGTCCGGCCCCAATGGGAGCACGTCACTGGGGATCCCACCCCCACCGTTGCTACTACTAGTGTTGTTGTTACTGTCACTACTGGACTGGCTGTTGGGATTGGAGCGTTTGAGTCCTTGCGGCTGCGTGGGGTGATGCAGACTGTTCAATGTTGAGCTACTTGTAGTATTATGGCTGGAGTAATTTGACTTATTGGTATTACTAGTACTATTAGAATTAGATGAAGAATGATGATGATGATGATTATAAGTGTTGATTGAGCTGGAGGAGGCGGATGGGAGGGTGTTGCTGGAGTAGTTGTTGTAGGAGGAGGAGGGGGAGTGGCCGGAGCCGGAGGTGGTGCTTCGAGGGGAGGAGCTACTGCCACTTGTCCCACTCCCCACACTGCAGTCGCTTCCGGGGGGAGTTAGATTCTGAGGCTTCCGTCGCTTCATGATCTGTCGCTCCTCCTCCGTGTAGAAGGGCCAGTCCTCGTGCACGTCGTTCCAAATCCCACGGGACAAGTTGTAGACGTTGTCCTTGAGCTGAGACACCTGCTGCAGAATCATCATCAGCATCTTCTTCTCCTTGTCCTTTATCCCATCTGCAAGGAGTCAAGTCAGAGTCAGTAAGGCGCTCAGTACAATCATTAGACGACATGCATATTAGTATCCTCTGTTAAGAAGCAAACAATCCGCTGTTTTTCTCTTGGATATGCCTCATTTTGCTCCTTAACAGAGGATATGTAAAATAGAAGTAAGCCATTTTACCCTTGTATATCCTATTCATCAGTTCAGGTTTCTTGAGAGGCTTCAGAGCCAGCATGTGTATCAACCGTTCTCTGGAAAGTATTATCAAGAAAACAAAATTCATTGCTAGAACTTGCAAAAATCGGAGTATGTTAAAGAGAGTTGAAAGTGTAGCCTTTAAAAATGTTGAAGTTTTTACTATCTAAGCCATTACCGTTACAACTACAAACTATCAACCTACAGAACATTTGATTTTAAGCCAATAATCGAATCAAATTACATATAGCTTGGGTCAATGTGATTAATACGTCTAATGCCTTTCAAAAAGACAGATACCACCTTTTCTCCAGTGTCAAAAAGTGCAAAACAAGGGAAAATGCTTTAAAAATGAATGAATTCTTTCAAAAGTGTACCGATACATCAACGTAATATTTGTGTCTACCATGTCCCATTATTTTAGGGGTGGGTATTTATAGTCAAAGTACAGCATTTTTTAGAGCAGCAGTAAAAGGAGAAAGTAGGTTTTCAAAAGTTGAAAGTTGAAAACAATTTGAAAAACACAAAGCAATATATGGGTAAATGAACTTTACTGAGTCATTGTTATATAAGTGCTGTAGAACACAGTACACAGTGGCAGTACTCTAAACGAATTCAAATTGTGAACAATGAACCCCTTAAGTCATAATTTCACTGTAAAAATAACTAATAGGTAATTAAAAATAGGAAAAAAAACAAACAGAAACTATAAATTGATGTAAAATTCCCGTTAGTCTATGTATTAATATGTTATTATAGAAAGCTACAAATAAAAAAAACAATGCTGTCCCATTAAAACTAGGAGTAATAGAACATATTTTAATAGAGCAAAACGGTAATATTTTAGTACCTAAGTGGCCTTCGGGTAATATCCATGTGTCCCCCATGTCCTCCTTTGGAGGAGGGTCCGTTGGAATGGGAGTTGAGAGGCTTGTAGTTGGAATTGTGTGAGCCGCCACTTCCCCCATAGCCACTCCCCCCGTAGCCA
>JAQFZC010006205.1:0-12853 GCA_034695205.1 Dicyrtoma fusca
ATTTTAATTTTAATTTTAATTTTAATTTTAATTTAATTTTAATTTAATTTTAATTTCATTGTAATTATGGGGGGGGGGTATTAATTACATTTAATTAAGGGGGGGTATTAATTAGGGGGGGGTAATATATGAACAGCCCCTGGGGGGGAGGTAATATATGGGCAGCCCCTGGGGAGGGGTGGGTGGGGTGGCCACATTCGCTCCTTACTTAAATATATTATCTAAGTTAGTTGCATCATTACTAAAGTAGCTATAGGCTATACCATCTCCTGAAGCTTGGGAATTCTGCAGGATCCACCAATGAAAAGAACATCGTCAATATCTTGTTTCCTGAGTTGAGATTCCCTGAGGACCTGATCAACTACTTGAATGCAAATTTCAAAAATAAAGTGGTAATTTCCAGGGGAGTGCGAGTTGCTAGGGGCCCCGTCCTTAAATTGATGTGACCCTTGTCGTCGATGACGTCAAAAAGCCAGTACGGTACACGCTTCTGAATGTGCGTGTCCTTGAACTGCATGCCTAGCATTCGCTTCACATCAAAAATGGTCCACCTTGGATTGTCGGGGGCCATCATTTTCGCCCTTTCCCCACAAACGTGGTCACTTTCTTGGGATTCCGCTTCGTTTGGGAAGGCGATGTAGCTCGGCGTGTAGTTTTCGTAGAATTCATTCGGAATTATTTCTGGTTGTACATACATAGTTTAGCTCAAAGCTAGTTTCTACTTTTAATTTTTCAAACTTCTTTCAAATTTTAATTTAAGTATTTAGCCTTATATTTTAATTAAATGATGATGATTTTATTATATACATGTCTAATTTGTTACTACCTTTGATTAACGTACATAACTGATGTACCTAGTTACATATCTGCATATTAGTACAGAAGTGATTTTGGAAATCAAAGGTTACGCTGGAATTCTGCATAAACCAAATTACTTCGATAAAATATGCATATTGACACTTGAAAAGCACACTGAAAGTTTTTGAGTTAGGTAAGGCATACTAATTAAAAAGTATTTCAAAATAGTAATCACATATTATGAGCTGTGCACCGCAATAATCCCGTATTTTTCATGCTTTGCTTGTTTGGGGTGAAATGTCCTATTTGGCCATTAGCGATCATCCAGGTGTGAAATGTTGGCCTTTCCATTTGTTTTGCTTTTTTACCTGAAATCCAGTTGGTAAACTCACAGCGATGTTCATATCCCTGCCAACTGTAATGTTTCCATTGGAGCTCACAACCGTTACATTTTGTTGCATCGAATTTCTATTTCCGTCCATTGCCAAGTTACCAGCCGGAAGTAGACAGCCAAGTTACTTGTAAACTCAGTACTGCATGGGATCAATCTGAGAATCCCTCCCTATGCACAACCCGCTGAAACAGAGATCATTTCTTTAATCTCTCAATCATATTCTCATATAAAATATCAAAGATAGAAAATCGGGTAGAAGCTGGCAATTATAATCGGCTGGCGATTGTGATCGACTCATTTGTTGTCAAGAAAGCTTAGAAATAAATTTTCTTTATTCGAGAGCTTTAGGTTAGTAAGTGGGAACTAAATATTTATAAGTAATAAAGTAATACCCGTATCAATTCCATTGCTGTCCACGTAGCAACATGACGTAAGAGGATCATTGGGCATATTTCTGATACGCAATTTCTGTATAGAGTCTCATTGTGTGGGTTTCACATTTTTTAAAACAAAAGTTTAGTTTGTAGCCTAAATAAGCCCTAAACGAAATGGGTCAGCAAACCCGTAGCTATGCTATCTTGTGTACCATAAAAAATGTAGTAATAGCTGCATAAGTATGTATGAACATTCCAATATGACATTAAGTGATTAGATTGCATGTCAATCTTTCATGCAATGCGAGACAAATGTTAATTCAAATCTTAATTACCTACCCTTCGTTTTCGCGACTAATTAGTGAATTGCTTGTAATGAATCATTGTTTATAGTTGCGGTAGTTGACAATCAAAGTATGGGCTATAATGCTTCTGCTCAATCAACTGGACTGCATTCCTTCTCAGGAGCATCTTTTTTTATTCTAGTTATTAGTGTAGAAGTAGACTAGCAGTTTGAATAAAATATTGAGAAAGATAAAGTTGGACATCTTTGAAGGGGCAGAATGAAGGGAGTTGGGGCGCTCGTGGGGTGGTTGGCGGTGTTGGTGGTTGCGTTGGGCGCGTGTGGCCGGGAGGTGTGGGCGGACGGCGTGGAAAAGAAAATTTTGCAGTACAGCCTCGGGGTTGGAAGCAAATGTCGAGGTCGTGATTGCCTCAAAGGCCTGCATTGCGAGAATTGTAAGCAGAAACTACCGCTAACCCACACTCCCACCAAATTCCCATCTCTGTCCTCACCTTACATTCACAAACAACAATCAAAATAGACTTAAGACTTGTTAAGTAATACTAATGATCAATAAGATGATAATTTTTGTTAAATGCTTATTTTCTAGCTAAATGTGTGGACCCAAATGATGCAGCCTATTAAAGAACAACATGGTAGCAGAGTGTGAGCGCTTTTGGATCTGTGGAAAGAGAAAATATGTTAAAGGATATTTTAGCGCATATTACATACATGTACACTATTCATTAAAATTGCAATCCTGCGCCTTAATTAAATTCTGATATGTGAATGTTTACTAGTCTTTGACATTTTTAGATGCAGTCTGTAAAAGGCATTTAGCATTGAGAATCTCATTGCATTTATAACCAAACTTTTGCTATTTGGGTGTTTAATCTAGTTTATGTTGGCAATGCCTCGCCGCTACGAATTATAGACAAGTGAATACCTCATTGTGTGTAACTTCAATTCTTGTACAGTCAAAACAAATATGCGGTAACTATTACGCATCAATGTTATTTCTGCTTATTCCATTCCTAATGAGTCTAGGTTGTTTACCAAATATTGCAGGGAGTGCAATTCATTGTGACATTCATATAAAGCAAATATATCATATATAGCAAACTATATCTCCATTCAAATAGAACTGCACAATTAACGCACGCAGTGTTTTCGAAGAGACAGAATGAAGAGTATGAGGGCCCTGCTGACCTGTTTGATGGCGATGGCCGTTTTTCTGAATGCCTGTGGGCCAGTGATGGGGGGTCCGGTGGCAGCCAAGATCTTGCGACACAGCTTGGCCGTCGGCACCAAATGCCGTGGTCAGGATTGCTTGAAGCACCTCGTTTGCGTCAAGTGTAAGTCCTATTCAAACGTCACTAATTGTAAGCTAGAAGCGAACTAAGCTGTGTAATTGCACTCTTTCAAAACTAGGAGTTTGTGGTTTTGAAATATTCTATTTTCATGTTGTACAACGTACAAATTCAAAATATTTGCAAACTTACGATTAGTTCTGAAAACAGTGAGTTTCCACTATTAGCAACATGCAGTTTTTGAAATATTGTGTTTTAAATTTTGTCTAAACAGCTAAGTGCCAGGAGAAAAGCTGGTCGGCAGAAGCCTACGAACCTGGAACATGAAATACATACGAGAGGACTATTGCAAAATTACGATCAGCCTATTTGAAATTATTCTTCGACCGGTGTCTGTATTCTTATACATACTATGATTTTGCAGATGCGACTTGAACAATAAAACTAATAAATTAGAATTTGCTACATTGAAGGGTCTACAAGCCTCAAAAGTAAATTATCATTGGAATGGGAAGCATCAATCACAAATGCATCAAAATGTTCTAAGAATTTTTTAGGTTTACTAAAAAAAATGCATTTGTTTTCCTTCTCGCTCTTATTTGATACACATATATGAACCGAGACGATATAAAACGGTTGTGTGACGTTATGCATTTAGAAATATCTTATTATCAATTAAATTGGGTAGCTTTCCGTAAATAGACACTCATTTAAAGTGTAAATAGTTATTATGACCATACACGTACCAAGGTATTTTGAAACATATGTATTATGCTTTAATTGGCACAGGTGGCTTCAAATTGAAATGAATTTCTTTTCTTATAACAAAACAACGTAAACCGATTGTGCATACAAATGACTAAACATAAATATCACGGCCAAAAAAAGCAGACAAAGAAGTATAATTTTTGGATTTAAAAAATTTATTTGATCGTAGTTAAAAGAATAGCAATGCAATAGTGTCTATAATATTATTAAATAAATACATAGCTATTTATAGTATCTTTGTCTAATGTTACATATCACTAGCACTTTGCTGAATCGCGCGTGTGCAAGTAGCAAATCGTCACGTGTATGTAGTTATAACAAAAAAAACTTGCTTTTAAAAATTAAAAGTGACTATACACACAAAATACACATCTGCAGTTTTTTCCCTTTTTAGTAAAGATACAAAATCTGCTTTCTGTGATTTGTTTTAATATTTTTCCAATACTTTCAAGGTCGTCTTCTAGGTCGACTTTGGGAATGAATCAAAGCTGTCGTCCCAATGCAACGTCGCAAAACTGCGCTCCATTGTTTCCCTTTTTCACACTCTACTTTTTTTGTGACAATGAGTCGTTTTTCTGAAGATTTTAATCGGGCAAAAAATTCTTGTATTTCCTTATGGTGTTCAGTAGCAGTAATGCTTTGTTTTTTTCCGAATTCTGCATTTGATTTCCCCGCTTTCTTCGCGTCCGCTTCAGTTTCCATTTTCCCCCGGTGAATAAATAATACTGAGTGTTCCTCCGATTCCGTTGGAAAGTCTTCGTAGTAGTTCTGGAATTTTAAAGAGCTGTCACTAATTTCATTGGCCTTGGGTTTTCCAGCGGCGTTGGCTGTCATTTGAACGGCCACTCTTGTGTCAATTCTGGTTGCAATAGAAGTAGTGAGGGCGCATAGTAAAATAACGGCTTTGGTGGCAGAAATCATACTTCCGGTAACTGCAATTTAAAAACAGAATCAAACTGCTTGTCAATTGCCAAAACCTACTTGAAACCCTAAAAAATAAAAAAAAATTAAAGCAACTAAAAACAAACCAGTTTTTATAAAAGCTAAAATTACTCTCACTCTTAAATGACAGGCAGTTCGTAAAATGCTCCGTTATAGTGACACATGTAGATTATGGCACAACTTTAGATTTATTTAAATTAATAATAATAATTTAAATAAAACTGAGAATTTAGCTACAAAGCCGAGGAGCTTACAGCTGAAATTCTGTACGCTAACTACTCACTCAAATATTTTCTTAGATATCTGTTACATTTGGATTGGCTTGTTGATTTGCTTCACGAATTTTCAGAGAATTAGGAATAAATTATGACGTTGACGTTAACAACTACTTCTATACATTGCATTGTAGCCACATTCCTTTTTTAATTAGACTTGTGCACACTCCTATTAAAAGGCATAGTTCCATAAAAACAATAAATTATAATTATCATTTTTTGTAATTTTTTCGCATACCTTCGGACAGCATTGCATGCTATAGGAGTAGCAAATAAGGAAATATTTGTATGAAATTCTCCACGAAACCTGCTCTAATTGACTCCATTGTTAAGACGATGCATAAGTAGTCGATAAATCCACGTAATTTAAATTGTGTAGACATATATTTAACCGTCGTGGCATACGAAAATACAAAATACAAACAACTTTAAGCGTAATTTACTATTCAATGGAATGGTTACACATTTAGGATTTATTTTTGTATTTATTTTAAAAAAATCTGCGGTAAAAAATATTGGGAAATAAAAACAAAATATATATGTATAATGATACGTGCAATTGACCTTGCCTTGTGGCTGCGGCTGTTACGATTGACATTGACATGGCTTGGCAGTAGATTGGAAAAGAAAGACATATTGTGGTGTAGAACAGAACACTTTCAACATATCGCAGTTTAGGCTGCAAAATGACGCGAATCCAATAGCCATTTAAAGCGAGATGACGCGGAGGCAAAATGAGCTACATTTTTAAAGCCCTGAAAATAACGACCCACTGTTTTCCCTTTTTTATTGTGTTTAGATGTTTTGAAAAAGGACAAATCCAAGTTTTGCATGTTTTGAAAGCATGGAGTTATGCAATACGACAGCGCTCATTGACTAAAGATGTTAAGAAAACTGGGGAAATGTTTCGTTCATACGTCATTTTGCATCTGAAGCAGCGATATGTTAGTATAACTAAGTTGTGTATTGTTGGTGGAATTAATTGCAGAGAACAATGCACTTAATTGCAGACGTCAAATGTTGCAAACTGGGCGCCTGTTACAATCAACTGAGTGCGTGTTTCAATTATGAAAATGTGGTTCCGTGTGGTGCAAACTTGTTCCCATTCGATTCGTCTCTGCTAAAAACTAAACGTGTCAATAAATGAGTCGTGAGGAAGCAAACTGACGCATTTCAGATACGATTAAAGAAAAATGCCGCTTAAACAACATTTCGGCACGTTTTTGTTTTCGATTTCGTCATTTACTTTCCGGTTCTTTAACATGCAAAGCAAAGGAGAAAAAAATGGCTCTCAAAATTCGTTTCCTCGTACACTAAACGACAAAATACTGAACTATGTACATTTTGCATTGGGGTTTTTAAATAGGTTATTTTTATTCTTAAGCCAAGAAATACCCCGGCGCTTTACAGTACATCCAAAACAACTTACAACCAATGAGCTATTTCGTAAACAAACTGACAGAAAAGATCAAACAGTTTTACATTTTATAGGATCATTTTTACAACTAACAAGTCAACAATGAAAATTACTTTGTTGTGATGCCTCTGTGAGATATGTACAAACACAATATTATGTACTTTGATAACAAATAAATAAAGAACAACTTATAGTGAGGAATTAAATGTAATTATTATTGTAATTGTAATTGTAGCTACTATGGAGTTTCTTGGGCCGTGTTTGTGCCTGTCCCGGCCTTCGTCGCCTTGGTGGCTTGGAGGGCAACTTGACGAACGCCGAGCCAATAACCGGGACACACTTTTGAAAAAAATGACTCCAAAGTCCACCCACGCAATTGATTTGAATTTCCCGCTCTGGCGCGTCAATGATGCTTCGTCGATCAATCGCATTTAAATCCAAGTGGACGGGAATTAAGAAATATTGGTGTGACGATGATGGTCTGTGTTCGAACCCGTGGGGTTCAGCTTCCCCTTCACTTTGACCCTCAAAATAATTGGTACTAAATCGCTCCAAGTTCGCATAATTGGGATCCATAGTGAAATAATTCTCGTTTCTACAATTCCATGGTTTCCAACTGTTTGACCACTGCCACAAATAAGGCCACATTTGCCCCTTGACCTCCGTTACTATTGTTATGGACGGCAGACTTACAGCGAGGGCTAAAAGGCACTTTCTCAAATTGTTTAGTCCAACCATTGCACAAAGATGACAGACAGGTAGACCTTAATTGTACAGAGGAAACAATTTTTTGTAAACACAATTAATTATTATAAAATCTACTTAAAACGGAAATATGCCTAGTTTTACATTCGTTTTGAAACTGTTCATTTCTATTATTGACCTTTTTGAAAGCGTAAATAACTAGTTTTAAATGTTTTTAAATGCTTATTTCTAGTTTTGACTAGATTCAAAGTGTTATTTACTGATTTTGAATGTTTTAAAAAAAGGTAATTTTTATTAAAAGTTAAAAGCACTTTTGTAAAGCATTCTCCCCATGTTTTCCCAGCTCCGAATACGTTTATAAGGTAGAAACATTTTTAATTAAAACGTCAAAGCCTTACGTACCTTTTTCGTTTTGCTTGATTGAAGATTAAACCCGGGTTAGACTTTACTGTGATAACTGTCCCAAAAGCACTGAGAGTAGACTGACGACTACCACCCGCCATATGCAGCTTACTAATACTTGGAGTAAACTATAGAGACGGGCCAAGCTTAAAGATTTTTATTGCAACTTTCAATTAAAATGATAAAAAATTGGAGTAGAAGCAGATAGAAAATGAAAGTTTGGTTGACAGAAGAAGATGGTGAAATTATCTCGTCACTGTCAGGGCCAGAACGACCAATTTTTAATCTAGAGCAGAAAACACCAGAGTGTGTGGCTATAAGACAATAATAATGGCATGTGAGATTCCGCACAATTATTACCCACAATGGCATTTCACAGTGCAGTGCGACAATTTTAAGTATTCGTCTTGTTTCGAGTCCACCTGAGACAAAACCCTCTACAAAAAAAAATGTGAAAAATCTGTTTTTTGTTTTCCTAATTCTCACAAAAAAAACTCATAACAGACACTCACCTGGGTCTGCCCATAAATTAAGTTTACTTTTTTAATACGTGCTTACAGGTAGAAACTAAAACCATGCATTCCGAACTCGCAAAATTTATTATTGGACACCACCTCAGCAGTATAGGACTGTGCTTGGTCTCACATGCTCACCTTTTAGAGACATTTGTTGCTGCAATCTTTGAAAACGCTTTTACCATGTTGTGCACTTTCAAAAATAACTACCGTAAAGCTTTTCATAGAAGGCGGGCCTTCCAATAGACGGCGGGGGTCGAACTGAATTTTGTACATAGAAGGCGGTGCCGTCTATTAGAAGCTTTACGGTATATAGTTTGTTGATTTCTTGCAATTTTTTAAAAATATTCTACAATGTTTTGCACTTTTTAAAAGAACTGATTGTTTTCATGTTTATGCCGTTGGAATACATCTACCGTAAATTCTCCAATAATACGCCCTCGCACTATTCCGGTAACAAAAGCGCCCTGCAAGGTACCTCAAACAAATTGACACGTAATATATGGATAATCCTTTGGGAAATAAGCATCTCCGTGTAGACTGTGTCTAGAATGCACAAAAAATAAAAATCTCAACAAGACACAGCCAACCGCAGAGATTTATTTGACAGACCACAAGAAGAGAATTCACAGATAAAGTTAATAAAAGGGGGCTTGCGTGTAGCTTTATTATTTAATTGCAGGTTGTTAGAAAAATAGATGGCTTAATTAAATCAGTAACGACAAGTCGTCTGGTAGGGAAGCTCCTAATTATCAAAAGTCACTCAATGTGAACACAACTGGCTGGCTTTCGTAGTACATATATGTACATACTACGAAGAAATACATTGTAATAATTTATTATTGTTTAAAATTCAGAAAAGAATATTCCACCATATTATTTCTCTTCTAATTTATTGTTATCTTTTTATAATAAAATAAGACCTTCGGTTATACATTAATTATTTAACTACTATTATATTATGTGTCTTAAATTACATTTAAAAAAATGATTTGTGGAAACTCATTCAATTTTTACTGCTAATTTTATATCATTCAAAAACATAATGGAAGCAGTAAAAACAAAAACCACGTCATAAATTCATAAGGCACATTTTAATGATTAAACTAAACTGAAACAAGTGCTCTACATTTATAACAAACACACTGCGAAAATGAATTTAAATAGTTTAGTCTTTGCTTCGATAATCATTTTGCTTGTTTATTTTGAGCTTTTTACTTTTGCCGAGTCCAAATGTTGCAAGAACGATGGAGATTTTAAGTGTTGTGGGAATGGCGCTTGCAACCCCTTTTGTTGCAAATGCCAGGGAGATTGTCGATCAGACTGCAAGTTCGATCCGAATAAAAATTTGTATCCAATTCTTGGAATTACGGCAACAGTTGGTGCGGGGGCCGCAGGTCTTAATAAATCCCACAAGAAAAAAAAGAAACCGAAAAAGGACCGAAGCACTCAAGATTTAGAAGATGTTAATGTTTTACTAGTCTCTAATCAACAAGCGGACAATTACAACATTACTTTTGCTCGGTTCAAACTAATTGATTTGAATGACGATGATTTAATTGACTTTCAAGAGTGTGTGGCATACTTTAACATTGAACCAAACAAAACGGGAGAAGCTAATAAATTCCAAATCGCAGATTTCCAAATGCTGGACGAAAACAGGAATGAATTTATTGACCCGTTTGAATTTGACTGAGATTTTGCTATTATTACTTAATTAATTACATAATGAATTGTTCAACGCTAAAGCTGTAAGTAGCAAGTAAAGCATATAATAATGACAGAATTTCCGTCGATTTTGTGGAAACATTTTTTCTTTCACTTATTTTGGAAGGCTCCTTTGTAACGAGTCGGATAGGATTTCTTGGTGTTTTTTTAATAATAAAAGGTTGTAAGACAACTTCCTAAAAGGTCACGCACTGTTGGATTTTACTATTTAAGAAAAGGTCAATAATTAATTAATACTAATCAAGGAACAATAATTTGAAGGAGAGTGGTAATACAAATAGAAAGCATGTGCAAATTATTACGTAATCGGGCCATCTTATTAGAGTAACAAGTAATTATTGTATCGAGGATGAAGTTACATCACACCAGTTGATCGCTCTGGCATCCTACAATGCCAAATGCGGAAATGGCGCATAGATGGCCGACTTCAATGAGTGGAGGGCAGATCTCAGCCCAAAAAGTGGCCTCAAGTGCCCTCCCCTCCTGAGGTGAGGGCGAGGGCACAAATTTTATATTAGTTTGAGGGGACAGGAGGGGAGGGGAGGTTGAGGGCACAATTTGCATATTCGTTTGAGGGGAGGGGAGGTCGAGGTCTAAAATATTTTGAGGAAATTTTTGAGGGGAGGATGAGAGGCCAAACTCCAATTCTTTTTGAGGGGAGGGGAGAATGGGGGCAAGTCAAATGGCCATCTATGAAATGGCGACCCAAATGTCATTATTCAGCAGCAGTAAGTTATTGCACTCAACTATAATTACAGAATCTTGTTTTTGTTGCCAGCATCCTGCTTGCATGAAAAATCCCCGGAATACACTTGCAATCTTTTATTGCAGTGCCCAGTGGAATTCCATGTGACCCACTTTTTTTCTGTGTGATTAATGCGTAGATCGTGGGTGAAGAAGCATTCTGTTAATCTGTTCTGACGCAAATCCAGTCACCGCATGAAACCATTCTGAAGCAACTCTAGCTTTCCATTCTTATCATTAGGCGCAGACCCCAATAATCAGGCATATTTTGTAAGTTTATGAACTTGTAAATTCCAAAATGCTTCTTCAGAACGTTGCACACCCGTTTTAGCATTTTATATATTATTGGCAAACATTATTTTCAATATGTTATTTGCAAGCATTATTAGTGGTACGCGGGCATTTTATTCGCGGGTACCGATAGACTTATTATTCCACAATGCACCTTCGCCGACGACATCAAACACAAAAGTGGCTTAGCTCAGCGTGTTTATTTCGTTACAATTTGTACAGTCAGCACCACGTGAGCTACTGCAAAGTTTGCAACAACAATTTACACAATTAATGACAATTATTCCCTTTATAAATAATGTATTTTTCGTACAGCAGTTATTGCAATCTACAGGCTCGACTAAGTGCGGCAGGAAAAGCTCCGAGAAATTAAATTACGAACCACTATTTTCTAATTCCATTTGGGAAACTTTTGAAGTAATTCAGTAAAGGTACGTTCAGTTTGAGCTCTGCTTTATCAAGGTCTTAAGTTATTCAATATTATAAATTATTCATATAAATTATTATTCAATATTTCCAATAACGCAGACTCTATAACCCAGACAATTTATGGTAATATTATCTGTGTCTGGTTAGCCCTTACGGGCAATTTAAAAGATTTCGAATTTTACAAAAAATTCCATTTTGTTTGACATGTTTCACGCTTCCCAGATATTCTAAGGAATTTTTCACACCCTTTTTACTCGGAACATGTTTACAAATTATTGGTTTATAAATTCATTACAATTTTTGGAAAAACAGGGCTACTAATTATTTTTTGTTTGCTTGCAGTTTCAACATTTTGAACTTCGCAAAGATGATGGGACCAATGGCACGTGTTTTTTGGGTCATACTTCTCATTTGTATCCTGGCCCCAGCCTTCATTGACTGCCAGGAGCACGTACGTTTTTTAAATTATTTTGTTAGTTTTTATTTCCCACCTCGCTCACACACAGTCCTTTACATTTTACATAGACACTGTATTGTGTTAATAATTTTGAATTTAAATACCATAGAATGGGCATTGCGGCCCAGGTGGGTTTTGCAAGGATGCACCAACATGGTTCTGTACTACCCACGGCACCGACGGGTAAGTATATGTCACAATTTTTCACGGGCCAAAATGCCATTTTTACGCGTGTCATATTTCTAAAGTTTTACTGTGTGAATGTGACTAAAAGTTGTTTGTGCCTTTTTTAGAATATGCATCAAAAAATAGAGTGAGGGATGCGGGATGACCTCAAGAGCTTAAAAACGGCTAATGCTTGGCTGGCCATTGAATTTACAATATTAGATTGAAAAATTTACCTCTTTTTTAATTAATAATGTTGACTTGACAAGCTTTGTAAAGCAAATCTGGAATTTAATAATGAATAAAAATTAGATCATCAAAAAAAGAAGTTCGTTCTCATGATTTATTACAACATGAAACACTCCGCCACCAGCAATCCAGCAACCAGCCCGTTGAATAAATTAAACAATAATAATAAATTACAACTAAGTTCATGATATTTTAGGACATTCATTATATAATTACTTATAAGGCAAATACACCCAAAAATTGAGGTGAGTACTAAAACAAGTTACTTAAGCGGGTCACGATATTGATTAGTAAAAATAAGTTGGAAATATTAGCACTCAGCAGTACGTGCAGTTGCTGTGTACACTTGCGATTATTTATTGCGGAAATGGCAGCCCAGTTACCAGTAATTATTAAGCAAGCGAAGCAAAACTGAAATATCTCCAACTGCATCATTATTTTATTAGCTTTACTGCAGCTATTTTAATTCAGATCAAGGGCGTAGCTGAGTCTCGATTTCGGGGGGGTCTCGTAAATACAGTAAAAAAATTTTTCAAAAAAAAACTTTTTTTGCCCTATTCTATCTAGTGTAAACCTAAAAATTTCGGGGGGGTCTAGAGCCCCGGGG
>JAQFZC010006206.1:0-12853 GCA_034695205.1 Dicyrtoma fusca
TAAAAGGTATTTTTGTGGGCGGGATTGCAAAAGGATTTAAATGGGGGCAAATTTTTTCCGCACATCCTTTCGTCTGGAACGACAGTAAAAATCGTCCAAATACTTACAAGTGCAGTCGCCTTAGAACAAGTTGGTGGATAACTAACATGATTTTGTGTACAGGTTACTATGTTTTCCTTATGTGTCAGTGTCTGAGATTTCATTTCGATGGAAATTCCTATTCCGAAACAAAATTGTACATGAATTTCATGCTCTGGTTTTATGGGTTGCTTCCTTGTAATCAATTGGCAATTTTTTGGAAAAGACACAAGGTTCCAACATTTGTCGCTAGTTACATGGACTTCCTGGACACCTTCGAAAGTAAGGCATCTTCTTGTAACACTAAGAATTTTCTGTTTAGTGTCTTAAGGACACATAGGGTCGTTGTGGAGTAACGTCTAGTCCATTCTTAGATTAACCGCAGTACTGTAAAATGGAACAAATCCGTAATATGGGACAAATCCGTTTTTGGGCAATATCATGAATGGGGCAAATCTGTTTATGGGATAAAACTGTAGAGATGGAGCAAATCCGTAGGCGCAATTTAACCATTTATGAAAAAAATCCGTCGCCATGTCACAAAAGCTCAACGATATGCTTTTATATTTTATTTGTTAAACTGAAAATCAGCGTTTGATCGATTTCTAAAATCATATAGGAAAATATTCAAGATCAATAAACAATAAAACGAATTGAAGCAATTACCGAACGTTTAATTTTTTTTATTGAATATCTGAGGGCTTTCACGTTACAAGTATGATAGGTGTTTACAATTAGTTCGTTATTTAGTTCGTAATTACATACACTTGAGCTGAAAAGCGTAGCAGCGCTAACTTTGGTCGATTTGGCAGTTATGAACTTGAACATACCTAGTTCGGAATGATCAGATTATAAATGGATCTTTGAAAATAAGGGTTCCGTGTAAATCATATTATCCCTTAATGCAGAAAACGAAATAATACCTGACTTTGACCGAGCTTAAATTACATTTATAACTTAATATTATTGTTTTTTAGTAAAATTAAACAGTTTCAAATTAAAGGGTGGCACGTAATCTTTGACCTCCACCTTCCACAGCCCAAATCGGCAGAGTCGGAAAATCATGTTCTAGCGTGTTTTGTAGAGAATTACATTACGGATTGAGTACAGTAATCAGTTGTAATATCGGTTTGAAAACAAAAACGTTATAAACAAAAATCTACACATTGTAAGCATAGGAAAAATCGACTCGGTTTTAGTTTTTTGCTCATAACATTTTTCTTTTTAAACCGATTTTAAAAGTGATTAAGCACTAATGCAATGTGTAAGCTCTGAAATAAATAATAAATAAAATAAAAAGCTCCATTGTAAAGAATTGCTTGTAGTTGTCTTTTAATACTCTTGAATCTTTTCCAATACGATGCAAAAATAACTCAAACAATGATTTTAGGTTTAACAAATTGAATAGAAAAAAGCCATTTTTGTTTTTTTGTCACACTGGGACGGATTTCTGTCGTAAATGATTAGAGTTCATTCCTATCTACTTCTTTTCCCCGTCTTCGAATTACCCCTATTCAAGGTTTTGCCCCAAAACGGATTTGCCCCATAATACGACTTTCAGCAGTTTTTACAGTATATAGTGTGACCCAAATCCAGCGCCCCTATAAGACATTTAGACATTTACAAACATCATTTACTAAAAAAATATTAAAACCTTTGCATGTCTAAAAGGGCCGTTTTTCTTCCCAGGAGAGTATTTACGACTAGGATCGATTCCGGTGTCGACTATGAAGCGGTGTAGAAACTTTGTTTACGGGATGTTTTACGGTTGTTGGATAATTGCAATAGGATTTCAGGTATACATCCTGTCCAATCCCAATTCCCCGGAGTTACTTGGTTCAATTTTTTTAAATCCTGGACATGCCACAGCCGGCTTATACAATGCAAGTACGAGACCACGGTGGAAGGGGAGTAGCCGTGACTTCTGGGTGGTTGTGTCGTCACTAGCGTTTCAGACATACATTGGCTATAATTTTATGGCCACTTGCTTTTTTCTCATTTTCTCAATGGTCCCGGCCATGATTTTCGGTGCTACATTGCTTACTGAGCTCAGGTAAAGTGTGTAGCTTATTAATTGAAACTAGCAGTAATTTATTTTACATGACATAAATAGCTTTGTTCATAAAATGTCCTTTCCAAAATCGTATAGATTAATTTTAAAACGGGTATTATTAAAGTAGACGACGTTTACAAGAGAATAACGCACAGACACAAATATTGTATTAAAATAACGTAGTCCCTTTCCGTTGCAAGTTTTTTAACTTGAAAACGTGCCTTTTTGCTTGTTTCCTATGTTTTTAGTTCAACAAAGAGTGAGATGGCAAAAGCAGAGCTGATGTCAATTGAAATCAAAATTAAGACCTACCGCCGATTTAGCATTATTGTTAAAGAGCTACAGGACATGGCGTCCTTTCCGGCATCATACAGTAAAACACTGATTGGCTCAGGTTTTGTTTTCGGTGCATTTGGTATGACACGCTACTCTGGGATCCTTTCCATGGTCTGTGGCCTTGTGGCCGCCATTAACGTGGTCTATCTCTACGTTGCTTTTAGTGCAGCAGCCACCTTGTACAGTCTGTCCTGTGATCTACTTCAAGAGTGGAAGATTGACATGATTGAAGGTCTTAAATGGAAGCGAAAACTCCTCCGTTTGCAGCTGGCGTCGGTGCAACCCTTGAAACCGTACATGTTCGGCGGCACTTACTTTGTAGACAAGCAAATGGTTCTCACGATGTTTCAGGCTTTGGTTGAGTCTTTGGTTAGCATGCTAATGGTCCACTAAATTATTTCAATAACAAAGTAGAACTTGTACGAATGTTGTTTTACATTATTCTGTTGCAAACACCAGCAGCCTTTATGTAGATATATGTAGAAACGATAATTTGACAGCTGTCTAAAATAACGTTAAATGAACAAAGTAATTCTGGGTGCAAACTCTAATGAACGTGTGTTTTAATAACAAAAACGTTTCGATAACTTTAATATTATTTTTTTGATTATTTACTGATGTTTGTAAGAAACTGTTTCTGTCTGGAATCCGATCTGTGGGTTGCAACCGAACGAATCACTTATCTTTTTCCTAATATTGTAGTTATCGAGCTAAAGCCCTGGACTATCTTTACGAAACCAGAATACATAAGTATATATTTTTCAGATATAGGATACTTGCTTCCATACTCTTTGCAGCTAGATAATAAATTAATTTGCTCTTCAGCATTCTCAGGTAGCTGTTTGAGGGACTATACCCCCAAGGAATCGCCAAGGAGCCCAGCTCCACTCAACCACCCTGTCGCTAGTCGATCAATTAGGACACTTCCCTGCGGGCATGCCGGCCATAGAAAGACCCCAACTTATACGCGTATGGATTTCTTCTACGTACACGTACCACAAATGTATTCCTCTTTTACCTCATAATAATACATCTTGTCGAAGAGATTGATCTGTAATTGTACGTGTAATTACCCCACAAACTTAGGGTCCTAGCTACGGTTTATTGCTAAACGTAAAAAACAAAAAATCGAGCTATGATGGCACGTAATGCAACAAGAAAATGGTCTCGAAGAGTAGATTACCACCCGCAATTGTTCGTGCAAGTACTCCCCGAAACTTAAGGTCCTAGTTCCGTTTTATTGTTTGCAAGCTGTATATGCAACCATACTACATCGGTACTGCAATTAAATTATAATATGTGGCGTTAGAAATATTGCTAAATGTCCCATACCGTGACGGCCGACGCTAATTATGTCCACTTGTAAAGTATGTAGCAGTACGCCTGTACGAGGCATGTGCTGTGAGGGTTAAACGAAGTGACCGGTAGGCTTAGGGTCTGTAAGATGCCAGTTAGAAGCTAAACAATCATATATTAATATGACCTACTAACTAATTCAATTCAATGAAACACATTGTCCACTGTGATCACTAATTCATCATCAAGAAATTGTGTTTACAAAAAAGCCTTATTAACAATCTATTGTTGCCACTAAAACTTTGTAACTCTGTATTTTATTAATTTACAAAAAATATTCGTGCTTTTTAAAGAAAGGTATCTCATGGCTTTTTCATCAGACATCTTCATTTCCATTACCAACTAGCAGGATGTAGTTACTAGGCAGGACCAAATTGGACGTACTTTTGCAAGTTTTTTAGCTTAAAACCTGAATGTAATTTAGAAATTAATTAAGTTCCTATTATACAATCACGCGAAGGTTTATAGAAACTGTTAAAACGGAAAAATGGACTCACGACACTTAGCTGGGTTCATCTCAATATCCCGAGTATCGCAACAAGTTGGAAAAATACGGACCTTGAGTTGTTGCGTCCGTCGGAAAATAAAGTGTCCCGTCAATTCTGAAAGAAATACTTTGTCCAAACGTTTCCTTGTCCCTCGAACACATTTTCCATTGGAAATCTGAATTTACAGTTGTTTCAGTTCTAAAGAAATGAGAAACATGTACGGAGGTGTACATTGGGGACTTCACGGTATTCATACAAAACTAAATGCATAAGGCAATACAATTTATTCTTACTGGTCAGATTAAGTAGAGAAAGGGCCTCCTGTAGTTACTTAAACTCCTTGTCACTCCAGATCTTCTAGGGACGAAAACACCTGTTACGATCACGGCGTCGCTTGATAACGAAGTGAATAAATGGTCGTTTTTCTAAACAGTAAAATCGTGCACCTCATTCAGCTGAATTGATTCCAAATCAAGCCATGCCGTCCACAAAGCCTCAAAGTAGAGTTCCACGTTCTTCCTGCAGACGCAGGCAAACAGATCCGCAATAATAGATTTCCCATTTGGAAATAACTCGGTACTTTTTAAAAGCATTTGCTTCACGACGATTTCTGCGTCCAACCCAATGCGCACTGTGAATTGTTCAACTGTAGGAGAGCAGTCAATTTTAGTGCATATAAAATTGTAGTTAAATACCGAAAAGCTTGGAAGTGGATAGCTGTGGTATTCATTCATAACAAGGTTAAAAGACCTTAAAAACATGGACAAAAGACTTCAAACCCGTAGTCTGAAAGTCGTTTCATCGCTTCATAGGCGCTTGTTCTGCTCTAATAAAAACGCAATAGTGAGGTGGCTCAGTTGGTTCAGTTTCAAACTCGACGTATTTGGGCTTTGCGCCAATTCACCACAATCTAGCATTAGGTCCAGCAGATTGGCAGCGTCAAAAATTATTTCGTCCGCATTTATTTGCACCCCAGCTACCCCAGCATTTAATCCGCTATTAGCTCCAATAGTTTAAAATCACGTTCCAGAATAACTTTAATTCTATGTACCTTACCCAAGTCGACGTACCTAACACAATTTCAATTTAAATGTAATTTTATGTTCAATTAGCTGTCTTCTGCAGTTTTTTCATTTTTATGAAAATTGCACCTGAATTGAATTATGCTGACTGATTTTGTATCATCTAGACAAAAACAATTCAAATGTGAATACAAAATGAAACGAAGTGGTACCTTCATTCCCGATAGTACATAGCACATAATTACACAATTAGGTTTGTAAATACGCTGCTACGTATACAATGAAATTACAAATGCTTTGCATGAATTTATTCGAAGCATTCAATATTATTTTCATGTAAAGTTGAGTGGAAACTAGATGGGCTTATTAGGTGTATACAAAAACTCCTAATAAATTATTTATTGCATTAAAATCCATACCCAAATATTTCAATTAATCCAGAAATTGATACCACATCCGTTGGAAATATCATTATTGGACACAAACTTTAACTTGATTATTTATTGGCAGTGCCATAAGGAACCCCAGACTGAACCCAGTTCGTTTGTTGGCAGTTTTTTAAAATTGTTTTTGTGCTTTATATGTATACATTAGGTACGTACGGAATAAATTACAATTCTTCTCAATTATAGAATAAATTACTATTTGATCGCTCTAAAAACGTTTTCATTGATTGACATCTGTCGTGCGTCAGAAGAGCAGATACTTTCTGGAGCTACTTCGTTTTAAAAAAAATTTCTGAGCTCCAAAAGCATTTGCACCATGATCGCAGTTACATTTCTTACGGCTTTTGCAAAGTTTTTTCTTCAAGGGACATTTCTAGCCATCAAAGAGTTTTTCAATATTTTGTTTATACTTAAGCCAGCAGCACAAACAGAATGCCAGATGATATCTAAAGGTATTTTTGAAGGTGGCATTGCCAAAGGATTTAAATGGGGACAAGTTTTTTGTGCACACCCTTTCGTCTGGAACGACAGGTCCAATCGTCCAAATCCTTACAAGTGCAGTCGACTAAGAGGAATTTTGTGGGTAACTAACATGGTTTTGTGCACAGCTTACTATGTGTTCCTTATCTGTCAGTGTCTTAGGTTTCATTTTGATGAAAAACTCGATAACCAAGCAATGTTGTACACGAATTTTATACTATGGTTTTATGGGCTACTTCCTTGTAATCAGTTGGCAATTTTGTGGAAAAGACATAAGTTCCCAGCATTTGTCGTTGGCTACATGGACTTCCTGGACACCTTTGAAAGTAAGCCATCTTCTTTCAACAATTACAACTCTCTAATCAGTATCAGAAGTACACATAGCTTCGTTAAAGAAGCATTGTGGATTACGTCCAATTCCAGGTTAAACGGCGTAGTGTGACCCAAGTTAAGCGCCCTCATAAGCCATTTGGTTTACACGCCATTTTCCAAATGAATACTAAAACCTTTGCATGTCTAAAAGGTTCGTTTTTCTTTCCAGGACAGTACTTACGACGTGGATCGAATCCGGTGTCAACTTTGAAGCGGTGTAGAAACTTTGTTTACGGGATGTTTTACAGCTGTTGGATAATTGCTATAGGGTTTCTGCTATACCTCCTGTCCAATCCCAATTCACCAGAGTTACTTGGTTCAGTTTTTTTAAATCCTGGACATGCCACAGCCGGCTTGTACAATACGAGTAGCAGACCATGGTGGAAGGGGAGTTCCCATGACTTTTGGGTAGTTGTATTGTCACTAGCGTTTCAGACATACATTGGCTATAATTTTATGGCCACTTGCTTTTTTCTTATTTTCTCAATAGTCCCGGCAATGATTTTCGGTTCTACATTGCTTACTGAGCTCAGGTAAAGTGTGTAGCTTATTAATTGGAACTAGCAGTACTTTATTCCACAGTGTGGAAATATCTTTGTTCATACAATGTCCTTTCTAAAATCGTATAGACTAATTTGAAGCCGATTGTTTTTATTAAAGTAGACCACGTTTACAAGAGAATCACTTTCAAATACACAGACACAAATATGTATTGCATTAACAATATTCTAGTCCCTTCCTGTTGCAATTTTGAAAACGTCCGTTTTTTCTTGTATTCTATATTTTTAGTTCAACAAAGTGTGAGATGGCAAAAGCAGAGCTAATGTCAATGGAAATCAAAGAGTCCTACCGCCGAATTAGCATTATCACCAAAGAAGCAAAGGACGTTGCTTCATTTCCGGCATCCTACAATAAAACATTGATTGGTTCAGGTTTTGTTTTCTGTGCATTTGGTATGACACGCTACTCTGGGATCCTCTCCGTGGTCTGTGGCCTTCTGGCCGCCAATAACGTGGTGTACCTTTACGTTGCTTTTAGTGCAGCTGCCACCTTGTACAGTCTGTCCTGTGATCTACTTCAAGAGTGGAAGATTGACATGAAGGATGTTCCCAGATGGAAGCAAAAACTCTTCCGTTATCAGCTGACATCCCTGCAACCCTTGAAAGCGTATTTGTTCGGCGGAACTTACTTTGTAGACAAGCAAATGGTTCTCACGATGTTTCAGGCTTTGTTTCAGTCTTTGGTTAGCATGCTTATGGTCGATCCATAAAAAGTGGTAGAACGTGGCTAGCATCTAAAGTATTAAAATGGCAACAATTTGACTCATTTCAAAAGCGCGTGTAAAACGACCTGTTAATGTTTTTGTTCAAAAAAAGTAAACTAAGTTTTAACCTTTTTTTTTACAAGTACAGCAGATGGCACTGAAACCAGATCAACTATTGATACCATAGCTGGTAAATAATTCAAACACAAAAAAAAGTTACGAAAAACTCCTGCACCTTGATTTGCTAAGGTTCACCTTAGTTGCCTTGCCGCACTAAACATGCAGCGTTAATATTAAACAAACAAGTGGGGCTACACCCCACATGTTTTGTTTCTTTTGACTAGGTATGCAACTTTAGTGTTTTGCCTTGTTTGAAGATGTAATTGTATAGACTTGTATGATTTCAAAAACAGAAATTATCGCGTTGTGCTTTTTTTAATAATGCTCATGTAAATATCCTGAATTGTCTTTGTCGTTTTTTAAAATGCAACTGTCATACGTTGTGCTTTTAATAGTTTTTTTATTATAAATTGAGTCCCATTTGGGCTGGCGCCCATGGGATTATGGTTTATTACAAATTTATTTGGAGTTGTGCTTTTAATACAAAGTGTAGCTGTCGTGTTTTGCCTTTTTTGAAAGCGTAGTTTCCCTGTTTTGCTTTTCTAAAAAGTCAGAATTTTCGTCGTTTGCCTTTCTTAAAGTGTTGTTATTCTATTTAAATAAATCTATGGATGTTTATTATGCTAAGGGAATATTACCACGAATTTACGACTTTGATTACACAAAAATAAACACAAGTTTGTAAATTGCATCGTCAATTAATATTGCAACTAGAAAATATTATGACCTGGTTTTTTTGAAAGTTACACATTTTATAAATTGCGTTAAATTTTTGACAATTTAATTTTTAAATAAGTGGTTTTCTTTTTCATAAATGTAGGCATCGTAACCTTGTTTTGCTTCGTTTGGCAATTGCAAATAACGTGTTTTGATTATATTGAAGTTATTGTTATCTAAATTCGATCGTCCGGGAAACGTTAATAATATCGTGTTTTGCCTGTCTTGAAAAAATTTAATTATCGTGTTTTGATCTTTTTTTGAAAAAAGAAATTATCGTGTTTTTTTTATCTTTTTGAAAAAATGTGATTATCAATTTTTGCATTTTTCTGAAAAAATGAATTCGTCCAGATTTACTTTTTTATTTAAAGTAATTATAGTCTTTTGAATTTTTAGAAAAGCACTTAATTATCGTCTTTTTACTTTTTTTGAACAGAGGTAATTTTCATGTTTTGCTATTCCTTTTAAAAGCGTTATCCTTCGTCTATTTAAAATAAGGAAATATTGTGTTTGGTGTGTTTAGAATATGTCAGAATTATGATTTCCTCTTTTGCAAATGTAAATATCCTATTTTGTCTTTTTAAAAACACAAACAACATACCTTTCAAAACAATTACGAAAATAAAATAATTTGCAAACATTTGAAAACTATGTATTTGGTATTGCTATTTGTGACGTATTGAAATGATTAGCAACTATGTTTACAAGGACAAAAAAGCATTTTTTACTATCGCTTAAACTGTCAAGGGACTGAACTACCACAACGGCAAAAGAACTGGTATATAAAGCAAGCAAATACTTAAACATAAACAAATTATAAAATGGAGTATTTCTTAATTTGGTTTCGTTCTTTCGCATATTTAACCACACTTGAGGTATGTTACTTAAATAGTAATTATTTAATAATTTTTTTGTATTTAATTATAGTTATTGTATTTATTACAATAACTATGTTATTATTGCACCTAAATTTTTCCACTTTACACTAGGGTAAATCGTGTATTGGTTTTAAATGGGGCTTAACTTTTACATAATTTTTGTTTCGTTTTTACATAAGAATTGTATTTGAGCACATCCTGGCTTTCTAGGTAAAACGGCACACGGGCAAATAATTAAATAATATTTTACTTCCTATGTATTTGCTTTTAAAAACTAGAACAATTGTCTATTTGGATGGTTCTAAAAATTTGTATACATAATAACATATTTACAGTTTTGTTTTAAAGGATACAAACGCCATACTTATATTTAAATTCTTTATGCATTTTAAAAATTCAAATTGCTGTTAAAGATAACTGACGTAGAGTCAATGTTTTGCATTTTGTTTGAAATATATGCTTTAGAAATTAAATTTTCCATCCTGTAAACCGCTTTAAATCTTTACAAATTAAAATCCAGATTGCCTATCTGGATTAGACTAATATGAATTTAGTATTGAAACCAGAAAATATTATGACTTAGTTTTTTTTAAAGTTACATAATATGTAAATTACGTAAGATTTTTGATAATTTATTTTTTGAATAAGTGGTGTAATGGCTTTTTCAAAACCTTAAGCATCAAAACCTTGTTTTGCGTCTTTTGGCAATTTCAAATATCGTATTTTAACCCTTTTGAAAGTATTGTTATCCAAACTAGCGTGCATAAAAGACGTTAATATCGGGTTTTGCTTCTCTTGAAAAATGTAATTTTATTATCTTGTTTTGATTTGATGATCGTGTGTGATGACCTAAACACCTTCTGAGAAACATGTAAAGCTTTACGCCGTTTGAACGCAATACACGCTTTAGAACTACTAGCATAAGATTTCCTTTTACAAGAATGAATAGGAAATTCACTATCCTTTCCAAAACTAGTAAACGTGATAATTTACCACTTTTAAGAAACAATAAAAATGAACTTTTTCCAGTTTTTCAAAGACGTGTGAGTATAATGGTCTTTAAAAACATCAAAATCGATAATTTATGCTTTTCAAAACTAAGTAAATGGAAACAAAATTCCACTTTTTTTTAAAAACATATAAATAGGAAATACAGAATTAATTAATGCATGCACGCTTGCCGTTTTTTCTTTTAAGCCAAACTGTGTAAAAAAGTCTTCCTTTTGTTAAAAAATAATAACTATGGAAATTCTTAAAGGTTTTTAAAAGCACTAGATAGACGCATTCAATTAGTTTTAAATCTTAATGTAAAAAAGCGCTGTACTAATAGCGAACGATAAAATACTGCCGACTTAATTTTTTGAACTTTTACTTACAACAAATTATCAAGACGTTTAGCACAATTTAAAAAGTCATGAAGTACTGAAATAGGATTTTTTTTAAACATGCTTGGCTAACATTCTTGCGAACGTTAGTAAATCAGATTGCTTCGAATTTCTTGCAACTTTCCGAAAATATGTTTTATCTTTGATGTATTTAGGACATTTTGTTGGACACATTTATTATCATTACACCTGTATTTGGACATTAAAAACATAACTACGACGTTTTGCAACGTTTTAAAAGCGAGTGGATCTGCTTTGAAATGCTGTAAATTGTTATTAATAATGGCAATTCAAAATAATAAAATACTAATAATAACAACTAGTATGTGAAAGTTGCTACGGGCAACATTCACCATACCACGTCAAAATAGTAATGTTCCCACGTTGCACAACGTATTCACAGTTATTAACCCCCTAGAAATGTAAACTACTAGGTGGAAACTAAACATACATACTTAATTAACATTATAAATGCTGTAATTAACGTTTCCATTTTGTAATAAACAAAGAATGAATCATGATTATTGTAACCCGTTTATTATTGTTATTAATGTAAATAAGGCTGCAAACTGCAAAATAGGGAATGTAGTAAGTTGCAAGTAAAGTCAATTAAATTAAAATCAAATGTCTGATAACTTGAAAATAATCCCTTCGAAAGAATATGCAAAATACTTGCGTAAAAATAGAAGACAAAATAAAAAAAACTCATAAACAAAGTAAACAAAGCAATCAATAACAGAAATATCAGTCAATCTACAAACTGCTATGCACCAGAAGCAAAACCATAAAATTATATACAAATTACAAAGTAAAAAGTAATAATTACTGCAACACAGTATTACGCCAGAACTCGTATGCTCGTATGATTCCGATGGAGTTCGACCTCGCCTACTCCTTCAACGTCCCCCTGGGGACATGGCGACGGGTCACGGTCACACACTAGCACTCGTAATCCCTGACTACGACCCTTTCCTCAGGTCCCACTGCGTGTAGACTTCTTCTCTAACGAAGATGAGCGGTTAGCTCGATGTAGGTTCTTGGTATCCCGGATAAACTGGCTCTCCCCGATTGTCCTGCTATTTCTGAAGGGTTCTGGTCCCCCAATGACACCAGACCTCCTTCTCTCCTGGCTCGGAAACTCGTCAGCACTCCCTTCTCGCTCGTATTATCGAGTTCCTCGACCTCCCCGATACTGTACCGAGGGTAGCGGCCTGGTCACCCTCGTCGACGCCTCGGAACTGCTCCTCTCGGGATGCGATTTTGATTCCGAAGAATCCCTGCCTGTCAACGACCCCTGGCATACACTTTACTCGACTCGGGAACTCACCGGCGTCCTCCACTCCCTCGGGTCGTTGAGTTCCTGGGGTCGACCTCCTCGTCGTCCCTTCCGCCGTCACCCTCTATCTACTACTTCGGCCTTCCGACCTCTCTACTCGGATACACTAAGGAGAAGGATGCACTATGAGTTCTGAGGGAGTCAATGCCGATGGAATGTAATAAATCGTCTTCCCCTGTCCAAGTGCACTATCTGCGAATCTCGTACTCCACTTTATTCGCATAAAACCAGTTCCAACATCACTCGGATTCGCTCGCCCGATTAGCTTCACGAAACTATACACAACTAACCTAGATATAAAATATTAACAACGATCTTACAAACTAAAGAAACTAGTAACGAACAAGTTACTATTGAAAAGAGAAATAAACTTGGGGAAGTGAATGGGAAATTGAGCTGCTCTCTGTAATGCAGACCTATGTTCGTCTTACTTGAAATACAGATACCAACTGACATCCAACAGCCAGGCTCACTGCCTTCTGGGCTGCTGGACGGCCCGTCGCCTCCTCCTCGAGGCCGACA
>JAQFZC010006207.1:0-12852 GCA_034695205.1 Dicyrtoma fusca
CGACCTGGTACTTTATGTTAGTTGTAAGACGATTGAAGGCTCCTGCTATGTTATGAATAATTGTTTGCTTCTCTTATTGGCATGGTTTGGAACTATTGGGATGAAAATAATTATAAGTAATACAAAGTGTGTTATTTCACAAAGCAAATGATATTATATGTGACGACTTTACAATTCAGTGTGATAATGATACTATTGGGAGAGTGTACACTTTCCGATACCTAGGTATAATTTTAGATGCTAATCTTAATTTCCAAGACCACTGTTTATATGTAAAGAAGCGTGTGACTACTGCTATTGGTGTCATAAATAGACTTAAAAGGTATATTACTTTTGCAACATTCTCACTGTACCTAAAGTCATTTGTAATGACTATCATTGACTATGGCCTACCACTCTGGGAAGTCGTTAATAATACTAAGCTGCAGACAATGCAATCGTATATTAATAAATTAATATTTAACTATATTCGTAACAGCTACTACTCTAAGCAGGTACCTGAAGTTGACATGCTAGAACTTGTGAATGTGTTATCAGTTAAGGTAAGGGTCTGGTACTATACAATGATGTTTACTTTTAAGTTCTTAAAAGGTAAATGTAATGTAGAATTCCTGAACGATCTATATGTATCAAGTAATGCTGGCAGAACTAGGTTTAGTACTAAACCCCTACAGATGGTTATCTCCTACCAACACAAGTCAAGTGCATTCACTCGCTCTTTTGAATAGCGAGCTCTTCGTTGGTAGAATGTACGTTCTAACAGTATTGTAAATAAACTGGAAGCCTCTATAGATTCATTTAAAAAGTCTATATGTAAGTATATTGTGAATGAGAGAGCATGTAATAATAACTTTTTGGATCCCCCGTGGTGTATATAGAGCCTGACTGATATTTATGTAATGACTGGTTTGGCTTTTTGACAATATTTGATTCTTTCTCATTATCTATGTAATATGGTATCCGTTTTTGGAAAACAATGTTCGCACTGTATAACCTGATACCTTAATAAAGCTAATAAATAAATAAATAAATAAATAAATAAATGCATGTTTTAGTACAAAGACGCCGCTCAGATAAAATGATTAACAATAATTAGCTCACTACACCTTTATTTTTTAAGCTAAAACGTTTCTGTAAATGCCATTCTATCAAACGAATATTGGACTTTCAGAATCTGAATTTAGATTTTCAAAATTCAAAAATTTGTTTTTTCAAAAATAATTTCAAAATTTTAAATGTTGCAAAATTTGTATGAAAGCACAATTTTGCAAACATTCTAAATCTGAAATCAGAATTGAAAATTTTAAAAAATTACGTGAAATATGTAAAAAAGCATAATGCAAGAAAGCAAAATGTAAAAACGTGCTGCCATCTGGTTTTAAAATTAATTTTTATGGTAAATTCTTTCTAGCTCCTTCATTTTTATAGGTAAAACGTTTCTGTAAAAGCCATTTTATCAAACACATATTGGGCTTTTAGAATCTGAAATCAGATTTTCAAAATATTAAAATGTTCTTAAAAACTCGCAATTTTGAAAAATAATTTTTAAAATTTTTTTAGAGTTTTTTTACAGTTTGACATTTGTATAAGCGTGAGATTAAACGCGGATTCCAAATCTAAAAACAGAAGTGAAACATTCCTAATATTAAGGAAGATAGGGTTTTGAAAGTATAAAAGGAAACATGAATTCAGCACAAAAAAGGAGACAAGATCAAACAATAAGCCTTAATTAGGCTCCTTTAATTTATAACTGCTTCATTTTTAAAGCTCAAACGTTTTTGTAAATGCTATTATGTCTAACGGAATTTAGGATTTCAGAATCTGTAATTAGATTTCCAAATTTCTAAAAAAATTTAAAAAGTTAAAAATTAAAAAATAGTTTTTAAAAATTTGAATTTTTTTATTGTACGAGCTTTGTATAGTTGTGAAATTAAACGAGGATTACGATCCTGAAACTAGAATTTAAAAATTTGCAAAATTATAGAAAAAAAAATTCTTGAATAAAAAAAATAAATGGCTATCAACCACAAAAGTCTCCGCTTCCTGCAAATACTGGCGTGAATATGACTCTTGCGTGGCATAAGTTAAAATGAAAACCCAAGCTTTTCAATAAAATCAGTACGGTGCTGTGGTAAAATACATGGATTTAGTACCAAAGGCAGTGGTTCCGAATTCCGGTAAAGGTAAAAATATGTTTTTCCTTTTTTGCATTTTCCAGGAAATGTAAAAATAATGACCTCAAAACTGCTTTCAAAATTCCGAAAATCCCATTTTAAGAATTTTAACATGTAAATAAATAGGTCCGAGTAATTATTGTATTTTCAGTAAATTATAACATTACACATAGCAGAGATTGTTTGAAAAAATCTTGTGGGGAGAAAATTGACAAACCATTGTGCTATCAAGTTTGACCGTTGCTTGTTAAACGCTTATTCCTCTCTCAGTCTTTGTCTTCACTTCCTCACTGACTGCGGAGCAGTAAGGTACTCATTTATTGCTCCTTAAAAATGAGTAAATAATTAGCTAACTCTAAAGGTTCCTGGCTACCACAAAGTCACGATTGAACGGATTAATACCTGGCTGTAACGGCAGCCAGGTATCCCATCACCAACGTAAGTATGGGCGGAGGTCAATCTGCTTATCTCATCGTGGGGCATTACTGGGATATATGGTGTGCTACTTCCAGTTTGTGGCTTTTGCTGTCTACTTCAGGCATCATCATCCAGCCTACCAGGGACCAATTTTAGCAATAATGGGAAGTGCTGGGGACTCAAGTATCTGTGCTGGGTGCAGTAAGAATAGGAAGAAGTCCTTTCTATGGATAAAATGCTGTGTACCCTACTGTGGAAGTAAATACCACCGAACATTTATGGAGCCTAGGCCAAGCTATCGTGAGTTCCATGCTTTAGATTCCAAAGCGTGAAAGTGTATTAACTGCTCAACCCCCCAAGAACATTCCAACCTCATTTATGAACTATCACTCCCAGAAGTTCATGAAATATTCAACCCACTTGAAATATCTATCTCATCGATCTCGTCGCAACCAATGGAAGACAAATTCGACTTATCAGCTATTAAAGGTTTGAAAATCGGAGACATTAATATTAATAGTCTAAATCTAGTTAAAATAGAAGAAGTCAGGCTATGCATGCATTCCAACAAATTTGACGTATTCGTTTGCACCGAAACTAAGCTAGCTAACGATATAGCAGATAAAATGGTTAATGTGGCTGATTTTAATACAGTTAGGTATGATAGAAAAAAGGAAAAGGTGGTGGCATGATAATCTACATAAGCAGTCAATATAAATTTTTAGAACTTAACTATGATGTAAAATTTTAGCAGCATGTTGAAGTTCGCTGCACTCAGATCTCACCTCCTTTCTGCAAGCCGATAATTATAGTCTCAGTGTATAAACCACCGCATTCCAGTGAAACTTTGTTCATAGCGTCATTTGATAAGCTATGCAGCCTAATTGAATGCGATAATATTGAAAACTTTGTATTAGGCAACTTTAACATTAACCTACTTGGTACTAGCAGTGTAGCTTATAGCTTACTAGGCATAGCTAAAAAGCATAACCTGAAACAGATAATATCTCAGCCAACAAGAAACACTAATACATCTATGACGCTTATTGACCACATCTATAGTTCTTCAAAACATATTATGCAGTGTGGGGCAGTACCATTTCCTTGTAGTGACCATGATTTAATATACTGTGTACGTAAAGTAAACAAGCGTAGATATATACGTAAACTAGTACAAGGAAGGAATTTTAAAAATGCAAATACTGATGTTGTAAATTTTGAATTTTCTAATATTGACTGGAACTCTTGCTTGGAGCAGAACGGTGATGAAATCTACACGCAATTTACTAATATTGTAACTAATATATATAATAAGTGTGCTCCTGTTATAAAAATGCGTGTACGTGGTTATAGGCACCCTTGGGTTACTAATGAAATTTTAATGGTAATGGTAATGGCTTTATTGTCACATTTAAAAAGTGATACACTTATTTCCATGAATAGACACGATTTACTAACTAATTACAATGATAATTGATAAATTTATCTAGGTCTAAATAAAATAAAATAAAATAATATTACAGGCTATGTCATTGTGATACATAAATATTGTTTCGGTTATTCAGTATCCATTTACCTAATTCGAACTGAAAGTCAATATGGTTATTTTGATTATGTATCAATACAGGTATTACGTTCCATAGTTGTACTGCTCTATACTGGAAACAGTTGTGATAAAAGGAGATAAATATAATGCATAAAAGAGACAATGCTAAAAAGCAATGGATGCGGCTCAAAAGTAAAGTATATGCTGATAATAATTACGGCATTCCGTTAAGTACAGATAAAAGCTCTGAGCTGGCTAAACTTAAAACCGTATTCACTCATTTGCGTAACAAAGTGTCATTATTATTAAAAGCTTCCAAGGCTAATTTTATAAAAGTTCAGTTTGCTGAATGTAACCAGTCGAAAGATTTGTAGAAAGTATTTAATAGTTTGAATGGGAGAACAAAGTCCGAGCCAATTACTAAGCTATCATGTAATGGCACCTGCACAGATAATAATGAAATAATTGCTGCTACACTAGCTGAGCAATTTGTAGTGAATTCAGAAGCTCAGGATAATGCCATAATGGAATTCCAAAATTCCATTCCACATTCTGACATTCCCATTTTATTTACTGTTGATGATTTAAAGAATGCACTCAAATCTGTAAAGCGTAAAGGAACGGAACCATTTAATGCTGTATCTTATACTATGCTGACTTTATGTCTTTTATCTCTTTCCCATCGTAACAAATATGTTTTCCAAATTGTTATCGCTTGGCCATTGGCCTACGGTGTTTAAGACTGCCATCGTTACCCCTATATATAAAAAAGCGGGCAGAAAATTACATGCAAAAAGCTATAGACCTATCTCAACCCTCCCATTTATGAATAAATTATTCGAAAAAATGATTGCTTATCTAATCTTACAATCCACTTCTAGTAAACTATCAGATGCTCAGCACGAGTTCAGACAGGGACGGTCTTGTGACATAGCAGTGCGTATATGCACCCAGGATATGTTTAATAATATTGACAAAACCAAGGGCAAAGTGGTGGCTGTTTTTATCGATTTAAAAAAAGCATTTGATAGTGTTCCACATTTAAGCTTGTTACATCGATTACGTCACGAATATGACATAGATAGTAATGTATTAAAACTGTTATGTAATTACTTTATGAATAGACATTTTTGTATAAAGATAGGTACCTATATATCTAAACCATTTGGGTTACTATGTGGAGTCCCTCAAGGTTCTATACTAGGACCTTTATTATTTATATTATATATCAATGGCTTACCTGCCATACCTATATTATTAGCATTCTGCTCTACACTAATGTATGCTGACGATATTGTCATTTATTGTAATGACACGAATGTAAATACCGCTCTAAACAAAATTCAAATAGCCTTAAATGAAATTGATGGTTGGTGCAATAAAAATAAGCTCACTATCAATTATGACAAGACTAAATTTATGGTTACTAGTAAAGCCCAGGACAAATCGTGTAATACTGATGGACTAAAATTAATATGTAATGGACATGATATTGAGAAAGTTGATTCATTTAAATACCTCGGTGTTATTTTAGACTCTCACCTTAATTTTAGAGAACATGCAGACAATGTTTTATGTAAGATGTCTAGTGCTATATCTGTACTTTACAAGCTACGACCGTACATATCATTTGAAATGTTTAAGCTGTACTTAAATTCCTTTGTTCTTTCTAAATTTGATCACTGCATTCTAACCTGGGCATACCATACAGTTAATGACTACGTAAGTACGCAGGATAAAATAAATAATGTAATGTACTCATTTTTCTATAAGACTAACAGTCGTACTTTAGCTAGAAAAATGTATTCTACTCAAAGAGGTAAACTTTCCCCGAAATGCAAGGTTTTCTACACGAGAAATGTAATATTTTGTCCTTATCTGAAAGAATTTTGTACTACAGTGTTAAAAGTATGCATACCTACCTAAAGTATAGGTCTACAATTGGCGCCTATAATTTAATATTTTAATACACATACAATGCTGGTTACTTTAGGCATTAAAACACTGTCCAAGTACCTACACATTCGTCTGAAACATTTAAGAGATCGTTATTGTATAGATCCACTATGTATTGGAATTAGCTTAGTAATGATTTACGAGATTTCAGTAGTAAAGAAAACTTTGTAAATAGGTTACATAACTGGCTCATTCAAATGCGTGTAAAAAGCTTGAGTGGTGGTTAAGGTTAATTCTGTTACTTATAATATAACTTTTGTATCTACCAACTAATTTATTCTTATAATTGTTGTAATTTCAAGAATGTTCTAGTAGATGGTTTGGGTTTTCTGCCTGTTGCTGTACTCTTGTTGTCCGTAGTTGGAAAACATTAATTAAATTTGATGAATGTACTTGACAACTGAATAAAAATAAATCAAATCAAATCAAATCAAATCAAATGTCTCTGTCTCTAGCTCTCACGTTTAACTTCAATTTTGACTCTTTTACATAGAAAGTGGACTTTTCAGATAAGTATTTTAAAAAATATTGCATTTACATTACTACACTATTATTTTTTAAAACCAAGATTCTTTGTGTTAATTTTTTTGTATTTTTCAGGCGCTGGGGTCTCTTGCCATGCCCTACCTACCTACCTATCCAGGACGAAATTCTAAGTAGACGCGTAGAAAGGAAAATAATTAAAAATGTATTGTTAACAGTTTTAATGCTCTTTTTTGTGTGTTGAGTTCAGAGCATCGTTAGATAGTTTTTAAACTAGTTTTTAAGCTTCCAAGATCTTATTAAAAACAGTTTCAATTGAAAGTAAAGCACACTAACCGAGACAATTCGGTGTTGGTTTTGGAATGTCGTGTATTACAAAAATTAAGTAGAAAGTGTAGCATTTTTTAACAGATACAATAGGGTGTTTTGTGCTCGTAATGAAGCCTCCACATAGCATTTTTGAAGCAAAGAAATCAAGAAGCAAGCAACAAAGCATAATAGGCTTATTTCAAAATGTAGGTATGTTTTTAGAAAAAATGGTGAAAACGAGGGAAACAACTGGTATTGTACAAGCTAGCAAAGCATAGAATTAAGAAGTGAATCAAAAATGAGGGAGTGAATGGAACACTATTCTATTTTTTCACAAACTGTATGAATAGAAAATAATAGTTATATAAACAAATTATACTTTTTTTTCTGACGGTATAACCAATACAACCTGTCAAGAGTAAACAGTAATAATTAGGTTTTGTACTCGTAAGGTATTTCTAAAGAAACCCATAGATGAAGCCAAAATTTCTAAAAAAAATTAAGCGTGACTGGCGTATATTTTCAGTTTTTAAAAAGTGCAAAAAATATGAAAAAAAACAACTGTCTATAGCCCATGCAGTAAAATATTACGCACCCGACAGTTAAAAATAATGTAAAAAATACAACGTTTAGTCAGTTTTAATAATTTCTTTAAACCCTTCCGTCTGAAAAACAATAAACAAAAAAAACAAAACAAAACAAAACAAAAACAAAAACTTATAGGTACACTTACCTACTTACCTGGCACGGGTGTACAGTAACCTATTTAGACATTTTTCTCAGACTGAATATTGTTCATTACACTAAGATTAGATTGACTGTCTCTGCATTATCCAAACAAACGTGAATTTGTGAGCACAATTACAATAGCTTACCACAATTATAGTTACAATAAAAGTTACAAAGTAATAATACTGTCGTTACTAATAGTAATAACACTTGACTCGCGTCTACTTTATTGGTGTAATTCATTGCTTCTTTTTGAACTAATAGGACAAACATAATACTCTCTATATCTAGCTTCATAATTTTTTAAGCCATTTTTATCTTGATGTTTAGTTAATATAGTTAAACAGGCCTTACAAAAATAATGACCGCAGTCTATATGATAGGGCTTTTTTGAAATTGCGTCCCTGAACACCTATGTACTTTTTCATTTTCACAGTAGCCCCATTCTATTAAATTTTCATTCTTATTATCTACTTCCACTTCTACTACAGAGGTAGGAGTACGCGTTGGGTAAGGTGCAGCATGTACGCCTACTTCTACGATTGTGATTATTATTTCTATTAGCGTAATTATTATTTCTACGATTATTATATGTAACAGAACTATTATTTGCATCCATGCTTTCATCAGACTGAATAGCTGGACTTACATTAGCAGAAATATTTATATTTTTATATTGTTAGAACTAGAAATAGGGTTATCTTCATTATTATATGAAATATTTATACTGTTACTACGTTGATTAACAGAATTATTATTTAAATTATTATTATTATTTATAACAGAATTATTATCATGACAATGTTCACAGTGTAACGGTAGCTCTTTCCACTTTTAGTTCAGTTGATTACATAATAGTTTATGGTTATTGTAAGTTGTTTCAATTTGCTTTTTAAAATGTGTACGTTGTTCATTGTTTTTTTATCATTATTCTCTAAGCTTTTTTTAACACTTACCTGAAATATCTCACAATTATCATAAACTTGTTCCTTAAATTCCTTTTTAATTATTATTCTGTTGATCTGAAAATATCTATTATAAAGTTTTTTTGCAATATTATTAGTTTGATTATTATTCACTTTCAAATCGTTTCCAACCTGTTTTCTAAATATATCATAATCAGTTATAACTTTATCTGAAAATAAATTATATTCACGTCTAACATCATTTGTAAATAACACAATTATTATTTAACTGTTTCATAAATGGCTAATAACTAGCTAAATCTTTTTTAACATCTTTTACAAATAAATTGTAATTATTGTTTGACACTTTAACGTGAGTGAAGTTGTTTTTTACAACTAATAATAATTTGTTCACCCTGGGAGTGAAGCTCATTTCTTTAATTATTAATAATTTGTTAAGATTGGAACTGAATCTTTTTTGAATTAATAATATTAAGTTGTTCAATAAATGAATTTTTACTAGCTAAATCTTTTCTAATTGCATTTACAAATAAATTGTAATTATTGTTAGACACTTCAACGTGTGAGTGAAGTTCTTTTTTACAACTATTAACAATTTGTTTACCCTGAGAGTGAAGCTCTTTTCTACAATTATTAATAATTTGTTCAATCAGGAATTTAATCCTATTTTCATTATTAATATTAAGTTGTTGAAGCTCTTTTTTACAACTTTTATTATCCTTCTCTAGTTTTTTACATTTCCTATCTAATCTTGCAAGTCTTGCTCCGATGAACTTATTTTTTGATCCGATGGAATTATTATTTAGAGGGTTCTTATGTTCCACCTCTTCATATTTATTCATTCTTTCGTTTAGACTTTTATTTTCACCCTCAAAAGTAGTTAACTGTTTCTTCAGAAAAGCAACGTCCTCTAACAACATTGGTAGTGCAGAAGTATCCATGGTTATAATGTTATTAGATTGTAATTAAAGCTCTGTATTTAACCCACTCGGTGGTGATTCATTAGAACTATCTATTATTATAATGTTATAAGATTGTAATTTAGACTCTGAATTTAAACCACTCGGTGGTAATACATTAGAAGTATCCGTGATTCTGAAATTAAATACAAACTATTAAAAACTATTTTACTCAAAACCTTAATAGTAAAGTATTTGAACGAGTACTTACCCATTTAATGCACACAAATCAGTATAAGTACCGATTGGTCTTAAACTATTTGCTATAATTCTGGGTCCTAAATTATATACAAACTACTAACAACTATTTTACTTAATACTTTAATAGTAAAGTACTCAAACGAGTACTTACTTAACAAATGTACAATACCATCCGTGCGCCGATGGATAAGAAGTATCCTTGGTTCTGAAATTAAATACAAACTATTAACAACTATTTTACTTACCACTTTATTAGTAAAGTATTTAAACGAGTACCTACTTAATATTGTTTTTGGATTGTAATTCAGGCTTCGTATTTAAACCACTCGTTGGTGATTCATTAAAAGTATTCATGATTCTGAAATAAATACAAACTAAAAACAACTATTTTACTCAAAACTTTAATAGTAAAATATTTAAACGAGTACTTACCTATTAAATGCACACGATTTACTATAACAATCGTTTGGTCTTAAACCATTTGCTATAATCCTGGATCTGAAATTAAATACAAACTATTAACAACTCTTTTACTCATAACTTTAATAGTAAAGTATTTAAACGAGTACTTACCTAAAAATTGCACAATACCATCGTTGCGCATAAATTTGGTGACGAAGGAGAACGCATCCGATATTCTGCGCCGCAGGTACAGGCAAGAACTTGAAGGAACACAGAACCCGGCTAAACCATTGTTAACCGTCAATTCGTTGGTGCATATATCAACAGAAAAAACCATATTTACCAAAGGTTACAAGCACAACTTTAGTTTTGAACTATTCCACATCCGACCACTCGAAGCCACCTCGCCGATTACATACTTGCTTAAGGACTTGACCGGTTCGCCAGTGACATGAGCGCTCTATTGGCAAGAACTAGTGGTGGTTAAAAATGCTGACGACACATTTCCAGAGACGTCGTATTGACAAGTTGTTTTGCGACAACTTCTATGTGACCTTAAAATCAGACGCAGACGAGAACTTTGATGGAAACACGCCTACCAATTTTACAACTACATTACCGCAACCATTATTATTGCCTCGAAATGAATTTAAATGCAAATTGGTCGAAATTATTTATCAAGAGCCAGAACCAATCTATGACCCGGAAGCAACTTACTATCACGATTAAAAATCGTTTTTGTAAACGAATTTGGAAACATTTTGGATTTTAACAATAATACAACCACTGTCGTGCTCCATTTTAGAAAACTAAAACGAGAAGAATTATCTGTACTGATCAAAACGATTGCGCGATGGATCCTATAAAACATAATTAACGAGGAAACGGTATTTCTTGTTTAATTTAATTTAATAGTGGTGGGCGAGACAAAAACAATAAAAAGACAAAACGATTAAAAAAAATTCAAGTCGGAAGGGGAAAGCAAAAGCCTAAAGCCCGTAAAGGATTAAACAGATTAGCCAGTCGAGTAGTAAAGGTCAAACTTACAACACGCAAGCAAACGTTTGTAGTGCCCAAAAGCTGCAAAACAAAGAAAGCCAGTAAAAAACGTATTATGTGTTGTTAAAATGGACGCGACCATAGGAGCTTGTGGAATGATCTTTGAATCGTCAAAAAAGCTATCCGGTCTAATCTAAACCTATTTGAATCGGTTTAGATTAGACCGGATAGCTAGATTAGACCCACAGACATTTTAGTTGTTTCTTCAGAACTCGTTCCAATCTATTTAACTACTTCTACCAGAGACTGTTACAATCCATTATCATTTCACTTGAAAAGTGAACTAGGCTATTATATTGCACCGTGCGAGTCTGTGCTATACTTCAACACTGAAATTGTAAAAAGCAATAATGCAAACATTGCCAGCAGTGACGTAGTTTCTCCTACACATTTGTTTTTCCACGCGCTTTTTTCCAACGTTGAAGTAGCGAATAACAATGTGGTTGTTAGCGACTCTAATAACTTTTATAGCTTTCGAGCAATCATGAACTTAATCTTATCAAAAATTCCCACGCCAAAGAATTCTTCCATGAAATCCATAATGTATTACGAAGATCAAGCGCCCGATAGTTTTTCTTCTTCATCCAATGTCGGATTCAAAGCTAGACTCGATATTGCAAAAGACAGCTCAATTTTTGAAATGATGGGGAAAATTGATAGCGAAATATTCAACCAAAGCAAGTGGTTGCCCCCGGGAACAGACGTAAAAATTACTTAACGTCGCAATGTTCTTGAACTGACATTAGATTGCGCAACTGATGCAAGAAGTACCATTTGTCTGTATTGCGTTTTCATTAAAGATGCTGTGTTGTACATGAAGAAACACGTTGTACATCCAGATGTGGTAGCACATCATCATAAGTTGCTTGCAACCAACCAAACCTTTAAATATCTTATAAAACGGGTCGATTTAAAATCTTAGACCATACCAGCTGACTCATTTACAAACACGACAGACTCGGTTGTTAGTGGTGCTCTGCCACAGGGGTTGATTGTTGCTCTCTTAGACAGCGCTGCATTCAATAAAAAAATCAACAAGAACATTTCCAACTTTTCTCACTTTGATTTGTCCACAATATCGCTTCAAGTATATCCACAATTGGCCGGTCTAACAGCAGATTAATCTTGACTTTGACGCAAAGCAGTAACGACAGGGATACAATTCTTTTCATTGCGCTGCCGACGACAAAAGTATTGAAAACGGAAAATTACAAAATAAATTGGTACCAGGTAAGACATTGCAGTTAACAAAAAAACAAGTTGACAATAAGTTGCGTAAATTTAACTGCTGGACAAAACTAATTTTAATAATTGCCTTGTTTTACAGGTAAAAACTTGATTGTGTTTGACTTGCAATCGACGGTGGGAGATCACTTTAGCCTTATCAAATCCGGACAAATAAAAATTATACTCCGATTCAAGAAAGCATTGCCGTCTCCAGTCAACGTTATTGTCTCATCGCAGCTTCAGTCTCTAATTGAAATTGACGGCCGAAGAAACGTTATAATAATAAAAAATGAATACGTGCGAGCTTGAAAATGCTTTGCACAATTTATTAAGTATTAAAAACGATACAAAACTATCGATTATGTGGTAACTCCTGCTGATTGAATAACCGAAGATATGGCTGGAAAATCTTTTCCTCTATGCGTTATATAAAACACGGATTCTAGATTCTTTGGCGGTCAACA
>JAQFZC010006208.1:0-12849 GCA_034695205.1 Dicyrtoma fusca
CTATAAGTTACTGTTTCTCCTAGTAATATGGATTTATGGATGCAAGTGAATGATATTGGATGAAGTTCATGCTTTTTTAGGTTGATATTAATCGAGAATCACGAAAATAAAAATTTAGTATGAAAGTACTGTTTTTACTTTCATACTAAATTTAAAATTACAAGTGTATGAACTTCGGTTTTGCATTCGAATTTCCATTTTATCGTACTTACTACCAAGAAACATAAAATAAATCTTTTAAGCAAGCTGCATTTCAACCTAAGGGTATGTTTTCCGATTTCCCTAAAGAAATTATAACGGCATTCTTAAAAGCGTCTGTGGGGGTATTTTCAAAAAACTCCCAGAACTTTTCCTAAATGTAGTGTCTTTAAAGAACCCAAAAGAACGTGATGTGCGGGAGGCCTGCTTGCTACTTTTTGCGAAACAGTGCAAAACTAGCTAGTAAATGGTAACTGCTAAGGCTGTAATGATATATATGTAGTTCATATGAAACTGAAACTTTGATTTTTCTAATCATTTCGAAGATATCCCATTTTGCTGGTTGGTTGAAAAGGTTGTTGTATCGGCGGTTTCCTTGTCCCTTGCATGCAACGTAATTAAATTGCTCTCCAAACTTTTTTGAACAAATAATCAAGCATCAACAAATATACAAGTCATTGACATTGAAGGAAGTTTAGTCGATACGTTTGTAGTAGTATTCAACAGCTCATAAAAAAGGAAGGGAAAAGTTTCTATCCTGAATAATAATTATTTCACAGCTGTTTATTTCCGTCTGCCGTCAACCTGTCAAGTTCACGTCAATACAAATCTATGAAGTTTGCGAAATTATTAAATGTTGTAATAATGGTTCCAGGTTCTTCACTATTGTTTCAATGAGCCAACCGTACATGGTTCAGCTGCTTAGCCATATGTACATTCAATCAAAGCAGTATCATAGAACTAAGCAGCCATGACTTTGAAGAAAAAATAAGTACCGAATACTGTATAATAAATGTAAAATGTAAACTCTTGAAAATATACTCGACATACAGGAAGTTATATTGCTGAGCTTAACATTTTCATAAAAAATATCCATACTTACACATTAAAACATAGGAAGGAGAAAAACAGATTCAAACTACATTCTTAAATAATATAAAAGAGAATGGGAAGCGCCCCTACTTGTGTCTCTATGTCTATTTAAAGCACTCATCCATTTACATTTAACTGAGAATGAGTTCCTTGCACACACCCAAAAATAGAGGAAAAAAAGGCATGGAAATCAAATCTGGAGTAAAGCTCCGGTTATTTTGGTCCATTAAATCTTTTGAGGACTCCAGTGGGAAATCTTGTACTTTTGTATTATTACATTAAATCCGTCAAAAGTACAGCCGCTCCAGACGCCGTCTACCCCAAAGACTCATTTAAAGCTCACTCCCCACTCCATACCACTCAGGAGGACGTGAGTACATCAAAGTCATGAAGCTTAGGATAGCTAATCGGGGATTGCATGGGGAAAGCTATAGCCGAGACGAACCAACCATAACCCACAGGATGAGGCCTACCCTAACCCAGGGAAAGTGGAGAAAGGCACTACGAAAGACGAAAGCCCAAGTCAAATTCAAAAGCCAATGCTAATACCATCGCCAACGCCAACTATAAATACATAAAGGAGATTAGTACGCACATACATACATTCATCCCATCCCACACACACACACACACACACACACACACTTCTAATTCTTCAGCGAGCGAATTCATATCCAATGTGAAAGCGTAGAGAAAGCACCAAAAACAAGTACAAGCCGCAAAATGAAGCTGACTGACTGACTGGCTGACTGACTAACTGGAAAACTGGTTGACTGCCTGAGTGCCTACGTAACCGCGTCTCTGTGTTCTATTTCCAGTTTCCGCTTGTTTATTTAGTAGGCAAGTGGTTGCAGGTACTCGGCTGGAGGTGCTGGAGGGAAAATTCTAGAGATTCAAACCTTCCAACCAGGACCACTCCTGGAGAAGTACCTACTTTTTTTAAAAAAAAAAAATAGGACCGTTGAGACGGCTGTTACGTCAAGAGGAAAAGTAAGAGAAAAAGAAAGGAGAAAAGGGAAAGCTCACATCAGACTAACAATCCAGGCAGAGCAGAAGGCTATGAATGAATGGAAGTGGGATTCGTGACTAAGACGACGAGACTAGGACTACTAGTGAGTGTAATGGGAGAGCATAGGAAATACTGTTATTGCCCTGACACTGGCCTTTTAGGACTGCGCGGACAGAAATCGATCCGCGCAACGTCACTATTAGATCAGCATTATTGTATTGCATGGGACTTCCCGTTCTCTCTCCCTCTCTCTCTCCTTTTCCCTAGCTCCGTATTTTGAACGGTTAAAAAATTCCTTCTCAGATTGTTGTGACCATATTGGAGTCCTTGAGAAAAAAAATCCCCCATTCAATTTGAATTTGAATTGCATTCCAAATCCTAAATTTCAATAGCAGTTTCACACATTCATTTACCTGGTGGTGCGTCCCTTGATTGGAATTATTAAATTCATTTCCTCGGTTGGACGGAAGCGGATTGCTATTATAGAATCCTTTCCTTGAGTTAACCTACACACACTGGGACTGTGTCTGGTTCAAGAGAGAAAGTGTGTGTGTGTGTTTGTCTCTGTGTCAGTGTGGTGGAGTCATTCTGACCACATTTTTTCTGTCAATTGAATTGTCATTTGAGAGGCAACATTCTAGTGTCAATTATCTCCTCGTTGACCAAGGTTGCTCCTTGGAAACGAAGTGGTGGGGAGAGGTCAAAGCCACCCCACTCAACCGTCACCTCACCCGGAGTTGGACCAGGAAAGGGAATAACACCATCCACGTCCTCCTCATCCGTCAAATCTGATCTTTACATCGGCCCAAGTCCCACCAAACCCGGACAATGGTGCATCATACGGAAGGCAATGAAGGCCCAGAGGTCAAACCTCTTTCTCAATCAGCGGGTAAGCAATTAAATCTGTCCTTGGCTTGTAGTAGTTTGAACTGCCTTGATTACAGAGCAAATGGATTTTAAGCAGTTCATAGTTGCCATTCCAAAATTTCCATGCAGTTCAACATTTGTTTCATTCTGCATTTTTTTAAAAAATGGATAAACGACTGGGTTTGCGATCCATTTGAATTCGGGATCGGCGTGAGGATGATTCGGATTCGGATTCATTCGAACAGGTTGCTTAGTTGATACGCTGGTCACGACCCGGTTCGTTTCATCAATGCACGAATAAGCATCGGCATTTTGCATTGACAACTTTTCACGGTTTGACTTTCGATTTTCATTTTTTTCGTCACACTGGCACTCCTTCATTTTTTCGCCTTTTGATTTTCACGAGTCACGAATCAGGATTTACGATCCATAGACACCATTTTTAGCTCCAACATTTCAATTTTGATTTCCACAATGAAAGGAAAAGTTTTTACAGAGGACAAATTCGATTTTATAGTTTCATCGTTTCCAGTTTCATGGTCCTTTGTGACGAGGGCATTTGTATTTGAAACTCATCATAATGTATGTATGGAAAGTGGAAAGGAATGCGTGATGGTGGAAACGTTGGACGATCCATAAATATTTTAGTGCTTTAGATGTACACATTGTCAGTCATACATATCAGCGCGATGACGTGCACCTTTTAAATGTACAGTAATATACGCGTAGCAATTTACCTTATCATTCCTCATTGGCCATCGCGATGGCAATCCCACTGGGATCCAACTGTGTGGTAAGTTTGATAATAAAAATTCAGCCTGGATCTTCATGCCTTCCACAATTTTACTTGTATTTTTATGGAAAACGTGACAATTTGCAAAAGTTTAAAAGAACACTCTCAACTGGATTGTGACGATGACCGCCGCATCATTTGTGGTCACGTCATCTCAGTTGTTATGGTAATTCTATTGATGATATACCTACTATTACATACCTGCATATGCTCTACCAAGTCACTGGGTTTCCAAGCTAAACCTGTAAATGCCTATAAATTTAAAACTTTTCGAAGGCAGATTATTTAAGATAGATATGCCAATCACCTGTTAACAGATCAAATTCAAAAAAATAAAATTACGGCAATAGGATTGCCCCGTTTAAGATGCAAGACAAGCAATCTCACTTTTCATAAATTACTTAAACAAACAAATATCGGCTTTTGAACTTTTTCGAAAGGTTTGTTACGATAATGGCTAGTAAACTAGCATTTATTATTTAACTATTTAAATACCTTTTTCTTTTTGTATGAGAATTCATTGACTGGCATAATTGATTGATACTTACTTGAATACTAAGTCTGTTTAAAATGCTAAAGAAGTCAAAACCCATATAATTAGACCTTAATTATGGGAAAATGCTATAGATTCCAGTTCCACTGTGTTCAACATGAGAATAAAAGGAATCAAATTGTATTGAAATTCCTGGAGGGTGGTAAACGGGAAGAAATTTTTTAAAATGACATCTTACGAATGCCAAAACCGAATCAAAAGTATAATAAAAATCCAAATACCAAATTAAGCAAAGCCGATGCATTTGAATTTGAATTCAAATTTGCATTGCAATGAAACCCACTTTCCATTATACAACTTCATAAGCATTTATGCGGAGAAAAGTGATTGGCAAAGGACAAGAAAAGAAATCGAATTTTTTGTATTGTACTCACTATTCAAAAGTACCCAAAAATTGGCTTTATTTGAAGTTTGACAATTCGATTAACTTTTCTACCTAGTTTCTAGAAAATGGCTTCCACGTACAAAGCACAAATACAAAATTAAGTCAACCTTAAAGCTGAATTTGAAATCGATAGGTTTCTTGATTGATATTTCCTTGAATTCCTTGAAAAGGCCTACGATGCGTGATGCGGTGATTCAAACTAAACTCGGCCAACTGCTATTGTAAAGCTTTGGCACAATATTTGAATTTTGAACAATCCTTACTTTCACCTTTGAGCTTTCACCATCACAATTCCTGCAGTGAAATCTTGTCAAGAAGCCAAAGGCTAACGACTCCCACACAAATATTTTCTTACGCAACAGCTGATTCATCTGCTTCCGGTATTGTGACTGTATGCCTTGAATTTGAATGTAGCTTTGAATTTGGCAAGGAACAAGCCAATTGAGGCCAAGAAGAGACAGGACAAACCAAAACCAAACCTAGGAATACAGTATACTCTGCTCAACCCAATGAAATTAATTCACTGCAGGAAGTCATTAAATTCAATTTAGTATTTGAAACGACTCGAGTGCATAGCAAGAGAGCATGGAGACTCAGTCTTCAAAGAAATGTTTTCCACTCCCAATACCGATTGTGTAGTAGCCGTAATCGTCAATCGACTTTGAGTTACTACAAGGAATTGCTTTGAAATCAAATCACTTCAAACTTATAATGTTGTCAAACAAGTTTAATCAGCGGTAGTTGCAAAGCCAAAACCAAGTCTAGGGACCAGTATTAGTAGTATGGGTACAATTGTCGATACGACTGGTGTCGTTTTTGTTGTTGTAGCCGGTATTTCTTGTTTGGTAAACCAAGATCCTATTGCACGGCTTGTAGTATTGAACCTAATAATGTGTATGTTAAACTTTAAAAGAGGAAGAAAATAGTTTCAACGTGAATTGAGACAGCTCAAACGATCTTTCATCTCACAACGTCGTCTTGACTTGCCTTGGAGAGCGAGGCTATCTCGTTCCCTTTTCAACATACCTATGTACAGTTGAGCAATTAAGCTATTTACTTGTATTGTTGCTTAGTGCACACAATTAACAATGGGCTAAATAATAATACTTATCATGATACCTGTACTTTCCTTGTTAAAAAGGATCCAAATATTATTTTTATACCTTAAAAAGCACCAGTAGCATAGCATTCTTGTAAAGATCGTTTTGAAAAAAAACGTAGGTATTTATACTTACTTTTTTAAATTGGCAAAATATTTTACTTACGACTTGCAAAAAGAGCCAAAGTTTACTCTAAAGGTTTCAAATTTAGTAAAATGTTCGATTTGCGCATTTTAAAAGGCTCAAGCTCTATTTTTGTAGTTTAAAATTAGTAATGAATTGATAAATTTTGATGACTGCTAACAGAGCAGTTTATTGTTTGCCCTTTTTCAAAAAACAATTACAATGCTGCGACTATTTAGTTCCTATTTCACAATTCAAGTACCTATCTTCCACCTGTCACAGAAGCGAAACTGCAAATTGCCTTCAACTATCTGTAGACGGTTTTAGTCCTTTTGGCGTAAAGGCAAGTGGCTATACCGTATCGTCATACATAGGTATGTCCATAAACACAGATGGTGGAAACTGACTACTGACGTCAGTGTGTTTTGCACTTTAAGAAACTGGCTCTCTTGTTCTCGTCTGGATTGCCTTGTGGTCGTGGCTCCCTCGTTTGTCACGTGTCAATAGAATGGTTGTAATTGAAGCTTGTTAAGAGGAAAGCGATGGAATGAAATATGATGTGACACTCTTCCGTCCCACAGGGGACCACATGCTGGATTTCTATTTCTCATTCTCACGAGTCACTCTCACCTCCTTCAAAGAAAGCCATCTCTCTCCCTTCTTTTTCAACTTTCTCCCCTGCATTCCACTCTTCCACTCGTCCCCGCCTCCACTCGTCCTTTCATTACTCTTTTTTTATTGTCCCGTCGACGTTGACTTGGACTTTCCTTGTCATTGTCTCAGTTGATTGTGCAGTAGCGTATCCATCTGTGTGTAGTTCGGATCTGTATGTAGTAGTTAGTAAAATTTGCCGAGAATTGCACTCAAAATTAATAGATTCTTTACAAACTCGAATAATGAATTTAAATCTATAGCTATATGTAGGAGCTATTTCAAATGACACCTTTTGAAAGTGACGGGAAGTCCAGCTGTTGTACTTCCCAGTAGTTACAGTATTATGGACACGCCAATGCAATGCAATGCAATGATGGCTTCCACAACTGAAACCAAAACTAAGCCAAACCAAAACAAAGTCGATACAGATCGCATCGTAAAAGTGCAGATGGTGAGCTGGGCTAAAAGGGAGCGTCTCTCGTCTCGTGGACGTGGACTTGTCACTTAATTTTTTCCCTTGGAATTCTTAAAAGCGAAAGAGTCCAAAGAATGACCTTCCATTTCTTGTAGTGTCTCTGAGCATCTGTACAATGGGCATCTGTGGTGGCAAGGCATAAGGGTATGTAGTAATGACGGTCCTTCACTTTCATTTGGAAGCTTAAAAAGAATTGCAAACCATAACCCCAGCCTATAACCGGCCCAATGTCATGTTCTATAGAGTGTCGAGGGGAGAATCAAGTGCATCGAAAACATATCAAAAGAATGGCAAGATTCTCACGTCATAATAATCCTTAGAATGAAGTGCCTTCACTCGTACATACATAGCTACAACTAATAGGAGCTCTTTCATTATATTTTATTAGTTCTATCTGTATACACTATATGCGTGTACATACTTCCTAAATGTAAAATCTGCTATCTGTCTGTGCTTAGAAAAGGGAAAAACCTGTAAAATGCTACTTTTTTTTAAACATTCAAACACTAAATCTTTAATTTTTGCAGAGAATTGAATTATTCGATGCATTTTTATCGCTAAAATATGCAATGCTTACAATTTGTACCTTGATTACATTAAATAAAATACCGTATGTTTTAAATAATAAATTTAAAACATCAAAACCCGTGTATTTCCAATTTTTAAAAAGTTTTACAACTTGAAAAGTTTACCAATTTTGGAAAGCTGTAGATAGGACGTTTCCTTTCTTGACAGGCGATACACTGGAAACTTTCTCCTGTAACTATAGGTATTGTCCATAGATAGGTACACACAATCATTTAGTACTTTTCAGACAGTACTGCGCTTCCATTCCTGTTTCTGTCCGTCCACTTGTGAGCCCTATACATAATATGTATACGTATGGCCACAGTACAAATACTGTACTTATAGAGTATAGTATAGGCTTTGGGTAACTTCAATTTTTTCTCTTATGTTTTCTCGTCGTCTTCCTAGCCCCAGGAAGTTTTTCATGAGTGTTCCAATTTATTTTCAAACTAATGGACTGACATGGAGATCCATCGAGAGGAAAAAGTAAAAGTACAACCAATGCAAAAGTACTGCCAAACCATAGAATATCTCTAATACACTATATAACTGGCTAGATGTACCTACTGGGTTCGGCTGGATGCTTATGCTACATACCTACACTATTTGCTGTACTTCGCTATACTTAATACTTGCCTCTGGAGCGGTCTGACTTGAATTGAAAGTGAAAGAGACTGACCATCCCATCTTCATGTCATGTCATCACCATCATCATTATTTTCATCTTTTCCCTTTTTCATTTTTATAGATATATTTTTTATATCCATTTTTTTTTCTCAGAAAAAAGAAACCCCACGAAAAAAAAATTGATGATGAGAACAAACATGATAGGATTTTATTCCATTCTATTTTATTTTAAGCGTCGCATTGTTTAGTTTAGAATGATTTTGCAATGTTCCTACTGAGCGACTGGAGAAAACTGCTGCTGCTGATTTAAAAAGTTGAGCAAGTAAAAGTAAAAGTAATGTTTAAGGGGGTCAACGTAAGTTCGTAGGAGCACAAGAGAAAAATTTGCCCATTCATATTTGATGTCATTCATAATTTCTAACTGCAAAAGAGAGGTTGAACTGCGATTTCGTGGAATAGACAATCCAATATACATAGCTTAAAAGGTTAAAAGGTCATGACCTATCTTTCTCTTACGAATGCCGTACGGTTTCCATGAAAATTCAATGAATTGCGATTGAGAACAATTGGTATTTCATCTTCTCGTCTCGGGGGTGGACGTGAACGTCATTTAAAATTTACCAGTTCACTTTTGACCTTTACGCCAGTAGGATCTGGATGTGTACCGTGACGTACGTGATGTAGGTTGCTCAGATAGATCGTAGACACTGAGACACTAAACAAAATTCAGTCAGAATTTGTTTTACAGAAAAGCAATCACAGTCTGAGTGAGCTAAGGTGTCACGTGTGAAAAGTGTAAAGCTGGATAATTTCATATTTATAAGAGGAAAACATTTCTTTTTTTGACATTCTTTATAAAAACATCTCATGTTTTCACTTTTAACGTTTTAACACTCTTCGTTAGCATGCAAAATCATACATATTTAATTTGTACAGGGGATATTTCCGCCTTCTGAAGTCTTACAAATACGACGCATTTTCCAAACGTGTACAAAGGTAGATATTAATAGTTTGAACAAACTGCGTAGTTTCTATGGTTTTCTTCCAAAACGAAGGTGTATACATATTCCTGTATAATCCATACATTCTTTCCTTTTTGCTACACTATCTCTTCCGTCTAGCCTTGTACACGCGATTGCATTGTCTCTCCAACTATCTCTTGCCCTTGTAGAACCGGGGAAATCTTCTTTGATATTTTAGAACAGAATTTGAGGAGCTGGTGGGAGTTTCCAGCGTCATGAGGCATAGAATACAATAATGCCAATCTCAACATATGATACGATATAGAGATTTCAGGTACTTTCTTGAACCCGACAAAACTTGTGGAACTAAGCAAGCTGTTGGTTCAGATGTTCACGTATGTTCTTTTGAACAAAGGGAACGTCTAAGATGCATGATGCATATGTGACGGATCCATTCTAAATATAAATCAGTCTTTCCTGCTCCCAGACATAGGCTCAGAGTTCAGAGTTGAGGCGGTGGAGAAAGTTACTAGAAATTCAAAGCAGGACTTTTTGACTGTCTTACACTATGAATGTGTGTGTGTACTAACATATTTTTATTGTGCTACATACGAACATACCTAGGTACGTACTATGAGCTTTTCAGTTATGACTTCATACGAAAAACCGGGAAGGGGCTCAACGTTTTTGACAGTAAATCAGATCCATTTGTTGCCCCTTGTGACCAACTTTTGAAAGGCTATCCGTTGCCTCATTCGCATGACGTAATATTTGCAACGTCCCGATGACACAAGTACATACAAAGAAAGAAAACAGAGCTATGGAAGAGATGAGCAGACTGAGACAGAGTTAGAGACAGAAGGGTCGGAGCGTAATCGTCAATCGCAATTCGGAATCGTACGTAGCTTCGTTTATCTTTATCTTTACCGTCAGACGAGGAGCAGGAGCGGAGGGATGGGATCGGATGATGATTGATTAAACGGATCTTGAAATTTAATTCAAAGGCTTTCAAACACAGAAACCAAAACTTAATTTAATGCTTCGTTTGATCTCATCTCACAATCTTACGTACAATCAAGAATCAAATCAGAATCAGAACCATGACTTCTTTTCATTGGCATTCGCACTGAAACTGGCACGGCCATCAACTGGCAGACAACATGGAATGAACTGAAAAACAGAGGCCAAAGGAAAGGAAAGCCAAGCAGGCAGAATGAGGGAGCTTTTTCTTATTTCATTTTCCCTTTCGGGCTCCTTTCTTCTTCTACTTTCACACGCTCATCATACACACACATGACTTGAGGGGTCTTGCTTTTTTAAGGAATTTCAAATAGGAGAGTTTTCACGGAAAACCCGATGCTCCTTCACTACGCTACATCGTGATTTGAGTTTCGTGTGAACGCACACAAAGGGAGTGACAGCTGTCTACTGAAATGAATCTGAAGACATGCCAAAAGCTATTGTGCTGTAAATAATCACAACCATGACTTTAGTTCTGGTTAGCGGACAATAGGAAATTTTTCAAAATCATTATAATATGAGATAACATTTTTAAAATGTGACCCCCGCCCCCACTTTGTGACTAGGTACATGCTTTACAGCATACAATTTTTTATCAATGTTTTGTGAGGGGACGTTTTTATAGATTTGCATGAAAAAGCTTATAAAACGAGGATTCGGATCTTGTGAAGCATGCCAAATGTTTTGGAAAATATTGGTGGGATCAAGACAAAATTCCGAGTACTTTCTCCGTACTTACCAATAATGCGTTTCTTCTTTTCTGTCTGAGAATGGGAGAGAAAGCATAAAAGAAAAATTGGAAGGGGGTGGAGAGAATCGATGAAGATTTTTACTGTAGCCTTTTTATGCTGTGACATCATACATATCGTTCCATTCTGAAACATACCGTATGTCTTTGAATAGAACCCGGGCTTCTATTTACAATGTGAACATTTATTAACGCCCTTTCGTCATATGTGCCCATGCTAAATAGAAAATTGAAGTCCGGGGTTGTATTTGAACACATACGGTATTTTACATACTCATGTATGGAAAGGCTACGTTGCCAATGTGAATGCATTGGGCATTCCTTTCGGGACAGTATGTATATATTCCCTGCAACATTTGATTAGGGATATATTGCAGCGCTTCCATTTATAGCAGTCTATTTATTTTCTATGATCTCCCCTGCCAGAGAGTGAAAGTGAAAGTGGAGTTGACTGTGAAGTGATAAGTAGAGAAAGAATACACATAGGAACTACTTAGTAGACTCAAGAGTGTGAGTGTCAAGACAGGAGCATCCCATTACAAACGACCCAAACCCAGCGATAGCTCAACAACAGGAGCAGAAGACCTTCAAAGACTACTCAGTCAGTCAGAGTGAAAGGAAGGGGAGAGAAAGTTTGATCTTTTCACTCATGTCAAATTTGAAGTCTAAAGCATTTCTTAAGTATGACGATACGATACGGAACGAGAAGACACGATACATGACTGAATAGACTGAAGCAGAACATAGTAGAGCATTTTTCACACTCGTCATTTTTAAACTTCAAGATCCGGTATACCGGTATATAGCTGCATGTATACGTATACATATTGACAGGATATATATTGTGTTGTTAGCTAAAGTAGGAATTCTTCCCATATTGAAGTTTGAAAAATCCGTAACCATAGAAATGCAATTTTTCTTTTTCTTACTTTTTAGTCTGAAGCTTTTACTACTTTTTTCACTTTCTTTTCTCTCTATTTTTACTGCTGGTCAGGTGAGATTTTTGTGTGGAGAGGCATTTGTTTTGGCGTGCAATTGAAAAGTTTTTTTTTAGGAATTCGAGGTAATTTAGAAATAAACTTTCTTTTCTCTTGCTTCCTGCTTTTCCTAATGTCCCTCTAACTTTCACCAAGACCAAAGAAACTGTTGAGATTAGATTTCTCTTTCCCATTAACAAAATACCTTTCTAAGAATTTGACGTGAGCCGTGACAAGGAACTTAGCTGGACTCTTTGTACATACATTGGTAGTTTTAGTTGGCGGGTTTCTTTGATTGAAATAGAGATCTATATTCCTAGAATCCGGAAAACTACAGCCATTGTAAAGCTTCGGGTATTTTGCACTTGTATTTAATTATATTATAGTTTTCACAGTGTGGATATGTGTGAGCTAAATGGAACACAATACGACAAGTGAATTAACAGCTGGTACTTTCTCCACACCCCCTTCGAAAAAATGGGGAAAGAATACAGAAAGGAATAGGGAAAAAATTCCAATTGTCGTGACCAGGATTCTTAGGGATTTCTTTCCACATATTTCTCTCTCTTAAAAGATAGCTGCATACTTACAGTATTGGCCATACCATTTACAAAGCATAGGGCTATCAATGTAGTGTGCTTTCACAACGCAATGATGTGAAAGGCATGCCTGAAAGTTGAGATGACTGCGGTGAGGGAATGAACAAAGCACTCCAAGTATTGTACATAAAACATAAAACTTTACTTTCCCGCGTGAGAAAAATGTAGGCGGACACTCAGTCAGGAGAAAAAGGAGTGAAAGCGGGAGCACTTTCTCCTTCTTTTCCACTTCACTCTCGCCTAGCATGGTATGCCAAACTATTAAAGATGAATCGTGTGAGAAAAATTCCAAACGTCAAGCTAACGGAACCTGTAGAAA